>JAVQJF010051988.1:0-15629 GCA_036023855.1 Gadopsis marmoratus | reverse complement strand
GAGTTTGTGTTGTGGAGCTTCATGTTGTGTGAATGTTGGAGGATATAAGCTGACCTTTGGAAGTGGGACCAGACTAATCACTGAACCCAGTAAGTAGTGATATTGATCATTAATATTATTCATACGAGGCGTCTTTAACAACAAACTTCAGCAGAAAGTAGAAAATAATTCAAGTAAGAAAATATATTACAATAAATAATCAATATCTAAATCATGATCAGGAAAGATGTTTATCTACTGTAGAGTAAATATCATAATGCACATTTATTCATTATATATATATATTTATTTGTAAATGGAGTATAATCATTCTGGCAGAAGTCTCAAATATAAAAACTGTGGTTTTCTAAATGCAGTTTGGTTCACAGAGTTTATGTTGTGGAGCTTCATGTTGTGTGAAGACTGGAAATCAATTTCGGCTCATCTTTGGAAGTGGGACCAGACTAAACGCTGAACCCAGTAAGGACTGATAAATAAATTATAAATATTCATGTGGAGCATCTTTACGTTTACTGGAGTTAATCCAGAACAAACAGGTTTTAAAGGGAGTTTAGTTTGTTGTCTCATCAGGAAAAAGCCAAAGTTGACTTTTCGTGTCTGCAGACGTTCAGTTGTGTTTCTGCTCAGCGTTGCAGTTTGATGTGAAGCTGCAGCTGTTTGGAGGGTTTGTGTCGGGGGGGAATAAGCTGCTGTTCGCTGGAGGAATCGGGCCGAAGGCTCAGACGCGCGAGTTCAAGTCCGAATATGTCGGACCATCACATCGAGGTGGATTCTGAACCTGAACCAAGCCGAACCGTCACTCGGCCCTGTGAGCAGTTTGTGTGCTGAGGCTTCAGGCTGTGTGAACGTTAACAGGATTATCTTTGGAAGCGGCACCAGGCTGCATGTTGATGCCAGTAAGTTGAATTCTTTTTATACTTTATCCTGCGAAGTCGACAAGCTCAGCTTCAGAATGCTGCTCATACAGACGGCGGTTTTCTTTATTGGAGCGACGCCGTTTCTCCAACAAGCAACAAATAACCTGGAAACTAAAATATAAAAACCATCTTTGGAAGCAGCAAGATTCTTCAGACTCTGGTCAGAATTTAAGGCAGCTTTACTTTTGCTTTAAAGATTTTGAGACGCTTATAATATTCATATTTAACTGTCTAAAGTGAAACACATTTTGGGACATATTTAATGGGGAAATCTAGAGTTTAGAATTGAAAATGTCAGCTGAAAAACCAAAGTGTTCCTGCTGTTTTACCACTTTGCTGAATGATGAAACACTCGACTGTGTTTCCGTCCAAACTACATCAGCATCAATGTCACGCAGGTATCACAGATTTGCTCTCTTCCAGAGCAAAATAATCGTTTTGCTTCCAAATTCCCAAATAAAAACTCGCATGTAGGAAATGTTGGAGTCTAATTAGCTGCAAAACTGCGAAAACACGCAGAGTTGATTTTGAAATGCACATGTGACCTGCACACTTCTCACCGTCTTTACTCGTCAGGTTCTGGAGGTTAAAGTGCAGAACTGAGAGTCAAATGTGTCACAATAAGAGCTGGAAAAGGTGAAATTCAAGACATGTTTAAATATTCCCCCCTCTATAGTTTGGGAGCAAATTTAAATTTAGGCAATAAAAGTCAACACATTTAAAGGAACCATCAAACACGGAGCAGCAACTTTAATGTGACAGTTACTGTGATGGAGCTTCGTGTTGTGTGAATACTGGAACCTACAAGCTGCTCTTCGGGTCGGGCGTCAGGCTGAACGTTGAAGCCAGTAAGTCCAGTCTGATCTGCTTCCATCACCTTCACACTTTCCCTTCACAATCACAAGATGTCATCTGTCTGCAGCTGAACGTTCGTGTGAATCTGTAAAATGGTCGACTTTGTCTTTAAAGTCTCAGCTGCCACTGTGAGTCTGCAGTTCAGATTCAGGACATTTAAATGCATCACATGAATCTAAATTCCCGGTGGTTTTACTGCTGAATGTCCTGTAGTTGAATAATGAGATGCTTTTTCAAACCTTCCAAACCGGCATCATGTTCCCTAAAACAAACGTCCTCCATCAAACTAATCAACCTTCCAAAATCATAAAACTGATGGCTGATTCCAGTGAGTTCAGAGCTTCGCTGGACCAAACGTTTATTCCTGAGATTAAAGTATTAATTATTTAATTACATTTTTGAATCTACTCTCCCCCCCCTCCCGTCAGAATTCTCTTGTCCATTTCTTCTTATTTAAAAGTTTTCAGAACACGTTTTTAAAGACTTGTACTCCATCTGGTAAATTACACAAAGTACTTTTGGTCTTTTAATAATAACATTTAAATTCTCTTGTACCAGACGTCGTGATGAAAAATGCCCCAAACATGTAACATTTCATAATTATAGTTATCATTGAGTCAAAATATTATCAGGCCAAATACATATTTTCTGCTACTATGTTGTTTTCCTACATTTAGTTGAAACAGGATGTGAAGTTGTTGTTCAGGTCAGATCAGCTGTGTGACTCTTACTGGAAACAACAAAGTCATTTTTGGAGAAGGATCCAAACTGACTGTACAGATCAGTGAGTATTAAGAAACTCATTGTTTCCATCGTATAACTGCTGCCTCAAAATGTAAATGTCACTTAAATTTAACGGCTTAATTTGGCCGTGATTTTATATTTCAGCACAAGTTTGTTGTTGAGTTATTTAAATACTTTTAATGGGCCCAATAAATGACCTTCACACGTTAAAGTAACCTTCAGAAATGTGGCTTTAACTCAGTCAGGTGTTATTGTCTCAAACTGTTTTGGGGGAAAGAGCATCATTTTAGTTGGGTGTTTTTAATGTGTAGGTAAATAATCTCAACCAATAGAAGATCATGTCGTCATTCAACTTATCTAACAAATGTAAGAAAATCACCAAACCTGGAGTTTTTCATGTAACAGCAGTGACGTTCAGGCTGCTGGTTCCAGCAGGGACTCTTTTCACACAGCTTTGTTACATTCTAGTGGAGATTCTCACATTTTCTACATAAAATGTATCAGCTGATGTATAAAAGACATCTGGAATATTTCCATTTGACAGAATGGTTCTTTTAGGGCAGAATCTAATATTTGAGACACTGAAGTACAATGACTTGATTTTCTTTACGTGTATATTTAAATATATGCATGTAAATGAGCAAACAGGAAATATAATGATTAAAGTCCAGCTGTTTGCAGACGATGTGACTGTATTCATCAGCGTGATGCTCAGCAGTTATTGTTGAGGGCAGGAACACTGTGAGACTGGGACAGGAAACAGGAAAATACTGTTTGGTGAAGGAATACAGTTGACTGTCCAAACCAGTGAGTATAATTTTAACTTGCTGTATTTAGATAATAGTGTAAAGAGACGCAAGAATGAATGTCTTCATCAGCCAAAACGCCGAGAGTCACCATTTGACTGGTTTTAATCTACTTTTACCTTCAGAAATGGGATTCTTACTTTCTTACTGCTACACCACCTGGTCCTTGAGAGCCCTTGAAAGTCTATCTGCTAACATTCAACTCAGTTGCTCTAAATATTAATTTGTCATTTGGAAATGTGTCCGATGGCTCCGAAAGTGGAAGCTCACCAACAAACAAAATCTAACAGCACGTCGTTTTTTAGTAAAATATAAGTTGCTTCATCTAAAAAGTCATTTCTCAAACATGTTTCTGTGCTTCAAATTCAGTCTGAGGTCTACTGTGACTCGACTATCTGCAGGAGGAAACAGCTGCTGTAGTTATCGTTCAGGTCAGACTGACTGTGTGACAACATCTGGAAACTGGAAAATCATTTTTGGAAAAGGACTCAAACTGACTGTAGAGAGCAGTGAGTATGCAGAATCCCAAATATCCAAAATCCGTCGTCTGGCAGCTCGAATGGTTGGAAACGTCACTACGACTGAAAAGCTTTAATGATGTTTCAGAAAATCATCAAATACTTAGTTTGTAACATAATAATTCAACAAAAACTCAAGAGACCAACCTGGTTATGAGCTAAAATAATATCTAAAGACTTTTATCCCAACTTTTTGCCTAAAACTTGCAGATGATGGTGTAGTTTCTGTTTCATGATTTAAAAGGAGCTTTAAATTAGTATTTTGAAGTAAGGAATCAAATGGACTAGTTTGTGGCGTAGATACAGTAAATCCACTTTTAAAGACAAACCGAGGCAGCTACACATTTAAAGCCTGTTTTTATAGATGATCCTCAGGTAAACGGTTCATATATCCGTGAAGTCCAACTGATGTTGGTCTTGTTTTATAACTTTAAATATTAGCTGGACTGAGAGACGCTGCAGCTGTTTACGTCGTTGTGTTTGTCAGAGTGCGACTGGATCTTTGGCTAAACTCGTCTTTGCTTCTGGCACAAAACTGACTGTTGGCTCAAGTAAGTTAGTGTCTATTTGTTCTCTGCAAACTAAACCGAAGTCTGAATTCTGGTACGTTTGTTGCTGAAATGTTGATTTTAGACGTTTGTCTGCGTTTAACACACATATTGAATCCAGCCCAGCTGTGCAACATGATGCCAGCAGGAACAAAGGTTACAAAGAGTATTTTATTTTGGAACAACAAGAAATCTGTATGTTAGTATTGTTATACAGACTAGTGCCAGAAAACATGTGTAGCATTAAGTAGACGGTTGAATATCTCCAGCCTCCCTTAATGTAATAACACATTTGTAAGCCTAATTTAATAATTAGTGCCTGAGTTCATCTGTATGAGCTGCAGTAGTCGTTCTTCCTGCAGTTATTGCTGAGCTCAGATCCACTGTGTGACCACTGGATCAGGAAACCTGAAGCTGATGTTTGGAAAAGGAATCAAACTAACTGTAGAAACCAGTGAGTATAAAGAATTCACAATTTTAAAACCTAAAATCAAAGAGAATGTTTTGGTTGGTGACACAAAGATTTAGTGTTAAAACAACTCAAAGTAAATCTAATGGCATATATTTGATCAAATATCTTTATAACTGTACAAAATGTGTAAAAACACATCTGCCTTGTTACTTAGACACGTTGGCACTGGGCTTCATCTGTGTTTCATAGATTTGAAGGTGCAAAATACTTTGCTTTTACATCTTCATCGTTAACTAACTGCATTAGCATTACTATTATTAGCTGGTGTAATTAGTTTCGGTTGATGCAGTTATTGTTCAGATCAGATCTGCTGTGTGACCTCTGGAGGAGGAAACTTTAAACTCATGTTTGCAGAAGGAACCAAACTAACTGTAGAAACCAGTGAGTATCAAGATTCCACAGACTCATTAGATGAAATGGCCAAAGAGTGATTTGGTAAATCCTGGCTGCTAATATCATCACCAACCAATTTAACTATTTGTCACAACAATATTCCTAATTAATAGAAGTTAATTTAAGTTAGTCGTTGATCTGATGCGGCTCTCAAGAACACGGCAGAAATAATGTGTGTAAATCCTTTCTAACGTGATCAGATGAGGATTCTAGCGTTTATGTACTTTGTCACGGTCTTCAGCTTAATTTTCACTCTTGAACTTCAGGTGTTTTATCTACTTTTGCTGTCCGAAGAGCTTGTTGACTAAAAATCCACAAGAATGAACCGATTATGTCAAAAATGCAAATATAATACAACAGTTTGCTGACGATGTGCTTCATCGGTTACTGTTCTGAGTGGAAACCGTGTGCGACTGCTTCTGGAGCAGCAGCCTGGAAAATGTTTTTTGGGGAAGGAGTCAAACTAACTGTGGAGGCCAGTGAGTATCCTAATAATTTAATGTTCAGTTATTATTGTGTATTGGCTCTGCGTTTGTAGTCGAATGTACGAACACGATGGAAGTCAGATTGTTCTTCTGACAAAATATTAATGTCAACAAACACAAAGTTCACCAAACTATTTTTAATTAGAATGAGAAGAATATGATAATTATCCAGAATTGTGACAAACATAAATCAGAGGAACATATTACTTTACTGGAGGAACAGAAATCGGTAGAACACAGTTGATCTCTTATTGAATGTGAACGTATCATCTTAAAGCGTAAAGACATCCAGACGGAGTTTGTGATTGACAGTTTAAAATCGGAGGTGTGTTAAATCAGTTGAGATGCCAAACCTTAAATTGACTGCTGCTTTAAAACTGAGTGACATTTTAACGCGTCTCTTTGTGTCACGGTCAGATTTGAGTAGTTTGATTTGTTCATGGCCTGTTAGCTGTTCGTGTGACCAAGCTGACAGTTGACTCCAGTAAGTACACTTTAAACACCTCGTCGCCTTTTTTTGGTTTGTCGTTTTAGTCACTCAAATGTCCACAGCAAGATAAAGCACAAATATTAAAACACACAGGACATAAACTGCATAAAGCAGTAAATAAAACGCATCTAAAGTCTAACAGCGACGTGATATTGTATGAATGAAGAGTTTTTTGCTCCTGTAAAGGCCTTTGGATAAAAATATCAAACTGTTATGTGATGTTAAAAAAGCAACTCTTTTTATTTGTAGATTGTTTTAAACAAAGATAATGAAACAGCGTAGCATCATAATGAAATGGTTCATGCAGTTATTGTTCAGATCAAACTAACTGTAGAAACCAGTGAGTATTGAACATTTAGATGTTTAAAAGGATAAAATCACTGTTTGTTTTAATGCTCACGTCAAACTATATTTGGTGTCGACACAACTCAAATGAAGCCATTTAGCTGAATGTCAAGTCAGTTTCATATTATTCATGTTGCCTAGAATCACAGATGTCTCTAAAATTAACATATTGACAAAGATAATATTGTTAATTCAGGTTGTCAGCCTCCTTGATTCATACATTGTTTGACGTATTAATGAACAGAATGAACCAGCTGAACACGTCTGGGTTTATGTGGCTGGATGTCGCACAGTGTGACAAACTCTGGAGCATCGAAACTCACCTTTGGACGCGGCACTAAACTGACGGTTGACTCCAGTAAGTCAAATTAACTACATGATCTCCTGTTTTTGATGGATCAAGTAAAACCCTGTGTATGTGGAGTTACTCTGACGTCCGTCTGAAAGTTCCTGGTGTTTACCTGACGGCAGCAGCATCATCTATTCAATTCAATTTATTAATAATCTGATGATCAGACGCCAACAGAAACACAACATTTAGTCCTTTTAGTTCTAAGATCACATTTGTTGAGACGCACGTCATTTCTGTACAAATGTCTGTCGGAACACATGCAAAGGATGTTATTTGGTGATGATTAACAGTTAAAAGTGAAATTGTCATTAGTGTAGCTCGATAAAGAAATATTCCATGTAGTTATTGTTCAGATCAGATGCACTGTGTGACTGCTGGAGGAAACAGGAGGCTGGTGTTTGGAAAAGGGACCAAACTAAGTGTAGAAAGCAGTGAGTATTAAGAACCTGAATATTCAAGAGCGACACCAGCCCGTTCGTGCCATTTCACTTCTTTTGTCAGAATAGAAATGTGACAACAAAGTCTAATGATGATGTAGTTTGTTCGTGATGGTGGAAAAATGTCAAAGTAAGACGCAAGAAGTTGGTGCAGGTTTATGAAATTCGCCAAAAACTCCAAAATTAATGTTTTCAGATGAGTTAATGTGGTTAAACAATCATCCCTGCAGCCACCAGCAGCCTGACAGAGCTGCTGCTGTCAGGTTCGCTGTGCTGCAGTTGTTGTTAGCAGAACAAACACTGTGTGACTGGGACGGGAGGCTGGAAGATCAGTTTTGGGGAAGGCGTCAAAGTGGTCGTGAAGGACAGTAAGTTGAATTATTATTGTAAGTTAACAAATGGACATAAAAATATCCATTTCAGTATTTTCGTTGCAGAAAAGTTCAACTTTGTGCTGAACAGGCTCATTAGCAGGAGACCTACTCTGAGCACCTGACGTTATAAATTACATGCAACAAAATAGTTGTGATGATGTAATTAAATGCATCACAAACTCTCGGCTCAGAACTGATCTCGGGTTTGTGTGATTGGGTTTCTTGCTGTGTGAATGGTTACGGGAACCAGATCATCTTTGGTTCTGGCACAAAGCTGAACATTGAATCAAGTAAGTTACGTTTATTTATTCGTGAATGATATTTGGTACATTTCATTGAATGTGTACACATTTATTATGGTAGCAGTTTGTTTCAGTCGTATGTGGTGGTTTTCAGTAAATTCAGTTCCTTTTTAAGCCATTACTGGGAATATATTATTATTATTATTATTATTATATCACCTTTTAAATATAAATAGCGTAGCTTCATGAGGAAATGGTCCATGTCATCGATCTCTGGGTTTATGAACTTGGGTTTCATGTTGTGTGACTGATTATGGAAACTCAAAATTCGTCTTTGGTTCTGGCGTCAAACTGAAAGTTGAATCAAGTAAGTTATTTTATTCACTTGCAAGAAATGACGGTTGACCTAATGCAACTTTTACCCCTGGATTTACATCACCAGCAGCTTATATATTAAAAATAAAGTGTCCTAGAAAAAATAATTAAGACAAAAACATGGCTTTTAAAACTCAAATTAACTCCAGTAATCACTTAAATTCTACATTACTGTTTCCAGGTTCCTTGAATATTTAAGTTTAAGCTTAAATCCAATTCCATTTAAGCCAAATAAGAGCTATAATTACATATAAATAAAGGTTCTTAATGAGAAGAAAGTCCATCACTGATGTTGGGGTTTATGTAGCTTCACTTCTTGTAGTGTGACTGGAAATTCGAATACAAAATGTATTTTTGGTTCTGGCACCAAACTTCTAGTTGGATCAGGTGAGATATTTTTCTAAAAGAGATGAAAACATTTTTGTGATATTTAATTTCGGAGGTATGTTCTTTTCTGCACATGAGGAATATATTTTTACCAATCACTTATTTTAATATTAGTAGCGTAGCTTCAGAAGGAAGTGGTCCGTGTCTATGACCTTTATGTAGTTGGGTTTCTTTTTGTGCGTCTGCTTTGTCAAGTAACAAACTCGTCTTTGGTTCTGGCACAAAACTGATGGTTGAATCAAGTAAGTTACTTTAATATAATGTAACTCTTTGAACTCATGTGTTACCTGCTTCCACAGTTCGTGTACAGATAAATACTGGATTAACCTTTAGTTCAGACAGAAACACGGCTTTTAAAACTCACGTTCACTCCTGTAATCTCTGAAAATATAACATTTTCTGTACAGAAAGTTTGAACCCAGTTATTGTAAAGCCAAATAAGAATTACTAGTAATATGTATTTTACGTATCCCTTGTAAAATATAAATAGAGCAGCGTTGTGAGGAAGTGGCATTGATCTCAGGCTTAATGTACTTGGGTTTTGTATTGTGTGACTGGCTTCTCGAATTCAAAGATAATCTTTGGTTCTGGCACAAAACTGAAAGTTGAATCAGGTAAGTTGCTGATTCCATTTGTAAGAAACGATGGTTGATCTCAAGTTATTGTCACCTGGTTCTACAGGCGCTGAAATATCCACCAGCAAAACATGAGATTAACGTTTAGTTCAGACAGAAACGCATCTTTTAAAAAACCAGACATCGATGCATTTTTGAAATATTACATTTTCTGAACAGACCTTCCTACATAGATATCAAGTATTTTATATTTCATATGTGATTCTTGTGGTCAAATCCAGTTATTGTTACTTAATTCTGATAAGAATCAATAATAATCAATTTTTTTATGTAAATAGAGTATCTTCATGAGGAAATAGTCATGTCGATATTGTTTAGAGTAGAAACACTGTGTGACTACTACAGGAAGTAGGACGCTGATTTTTGGAAAAGGGACCAAACTAACAGTAGAGAGCCGTGAGTATCAATGTATTTGATTTTTTTATTTATTTAATTGAATATTCAGCAATATCACTAATGGATCTGATGATGATGACTGATCTTTTAGTGTCATCACAAGTCTAATGACATTTGATACGATTGTTCATCTCGAGGTCGTCCGACATCTGAGGCTCCTAAAACCATTTAAAAAACTCTGATTTACCCTTCAACTCAGTTTGATATAATTAAACCAAATCAACGAAACATGATTTATTTAGAATAAAATGCTGCTGAGAATTACGATTAAATCCAGCCTTCACATCAAACTGTTTGCAGATGATGTGATTTAATCTGTCACTGTCCTTCTGCAGTAGGATGGAATCAAACTGATTGAGGGTCAGAGACCATCAGTGTCGACTTTACATCTTTAAGGTTGTTTGTGTTGTTAAAGCTGCACGAGGAAACAGTTTGTAGTTCTTGTTCAGATCAGATCCACTGTGTGACTGCTTCAGGATCAACCTGGAAACTTATTTTTGGAGAAGGAACCCAGCTGAGTGTAGAGAACAGTGAGTAAAAATCCAAAATTCAATAAGGATTTTACAGTTAGTTTGTATTTGTATTACAGTTAGTATTTCCTTAATCTAATAAGTATTATTCATAGTAGAAGACATTATGACAGGTGAATTTCATTCTTAATATAATATATATCCGTCACCAAGATGAATGTTCCTGCAATACATGTTGTTTGCTGCTGTGAAGTAAGTGATATAACTCTGTTCACTTATTTTTATCTTAAACATAATCTAGTTTGTTGGTTTGTGTTCATGAGGAAAGTTAAAGAATAATAGATGAGTATTTGTTACTTCTTCATATTGATCAGTCAGTTGCCTCTCTGAGGTTTATGTTTTTGAGTTCGGGGGTGTGAGACTGACTCTGGGTTTTACAAAATCATCTTCGGTGGTGACTCAAAGCTGATAGTTGGCTCAAGTAAGTCAATTTCCACTCTTAACCAAAAGGCATTACTGAGTAATTTTTGGTTTATTGTAGACTTGAATTTGGTAAAACTGTACTGAAATGTTTAAAGATGTTCTCCTTTACATAACAGTTAATTCTCACATTAACTAAAGTTTTATCTCACTTTGCCCTTTTTATTATTTCACAGTAATGATTCATACAATCCTGCTCCAACAGGATTTATTCCTATTTGTGCTTAAAGGAAGTGTTGAGAGGTTCCAGATGTTTTCGTTAAGTCTGTTTCCAGTGTGTGAACGTTGGAGTGAAGCTCCTCTTCAGCACTGGAACGTCTCTGCGTGTAGAAACAAGTAAGAACCTTTAAAATCCCAAAGCAGCAACTACTTGCTGATTAAACTTCTTGTTGTCTCTTCAGACATTGGGCTGGATTGAAAGCAATAACCCAAAAACTGCAATATTAGTTTTAGTTTTTCTGTCTGTTCAAATGTTGCTTTAAATATCACTGTTGGTCAGTCGCTTTGTTTTAAACAACCGATTATCTGGAACACATTTTCTGGCAGGAAGCAGGAAATGACTTTTTGGAAAAGTGAATGACCTCTCGAGGCCAGATGGAATTAATGTTGAACGTTTAGCTTTGATTGGAAGGATAGATGTAACATATATTTCAACCTCCATCTTTCCTGACACTTTGTTTAATTTCATTAGTTATTTTTTAAAATCCATAATTTTTTTGTCTTCATAATGAAAAACACACTAACAGTAACAGTTATGATGAAAACATGAGATCTATTGTTTCTAACGTTGGCAGATCTGTTCTTCTGATATCCATTGATGTCAGTGTTGGTGCTGAGCTGAGATCAGGGTTTCTGTAGTTGTTGCTGTCACGGTGTGACGGCCTCTGGACTTTATAACATCCTCTTTGGTTCTGGCAGTAAACTGACGGTAGAATCCAGTAAGTTTGTTCATTTCATTCAGACTGATGGTTGATCCAACATGTAATTCTGCAGGTTCAACCAAACCCCCCCCCCCCGAACACCATCAACACAAACACCCTGAATCACCTTTGTCATCTATTATAATCTCATATATTCAATATTCATTTTTTTTGTTGCTTTAATGATAAAGACGTTGAGTGTGTTTAATAAATCTTTAAACTTCAGAATCAGCAGTTTTGAGATTGAAGCAGTTTAAATGTCAGAATTGTTAACGAAGTCTTGAAACATGTCAAATTAATATTTTTCTCCACTGTCATTTTTAACTTTAGTTGGTTTCTTGTTAGGAGAAAATCATGTTAGTTTAAGGAAGATGTTTCTTCTAGATGTAAAAAAAGAATATCTGCCATCAAAACATCCTGCATTGTTAAATAGTTCGGACTTCAGCTGTAAACTGGTTCGTTCATCGGAGGTTTAGATTGCTGTCAGTTTCTGTTCATCCGGTTGTTGCTGTGTGAATCTCGGTGGAGTCAGACTTGTGTTTGGCGGCGGGACGACTCTGTTTGTACAAACCAGTAAGAACTTTACTTTCATTAAGATTATCTGAAGAGAAAAATCCTGTTTTAACTTCAGTTTGTTGTCACTTCTCTTCGCTGTAAATGGTTTGTCTCAAGAACCGAACCAAAAAGAAAAGAAATCGAACAGCTGAAGCACTTTTCGTATCTGATCCTCAGTAAGTCGTAGAAGGAGCAAAGTACGAAGCTGGGGGGGTTTTTGGTTTGTAGCCGAACTCTGTGTGACTGACTCTGGACTCCGAAAACTCTCCTTTGGAAGAGGAACCAAATTAACTATTCAAACCAGTGAGTCAAAACTCTTATTTATCTTTATATGTGACGAAAACCATTTCAACTGTTGTCACATCACAGACACAACCAACATTTAATGCTTACTAAAATATTAAAATGTATTACCACTGAATCAAATATATAGCAAATATATATAGTACATTTAAACGTGTACATTTAACACCTTTAAACTGACCATTTCTTTTAAATCTTATGAGAACAAAACCTATTATGGTGTTAATAACTTCAATTATGTCTTTTCTTAATGTTGGAAAATATGATACAAACCATCATGCAAAACTATTTAAACAAAGTATTTGGCTTTTACTTCTTAAACAGAACAAAATGCACAATGAGAGTTTAAGGAGGTTCTGAGTTATTGATCAGCCTTCATGAACTGTGTGACTTCGAGTGGTTACCAAACGCTCCAGTTTGGATCAGGAATCAAACTCATCGTCCACGACGGTGAGTAAAACCTGTTCATTGCCACGGAATCTGCAGTTAATATAGAAATACACACATTTCAGCTTTTTACTTAACATTTACTTCCTTTAAATATTATGATAACAAGAAGATGTACTGTGGCAGGAAACGTTTTATGAAGCTACAACTTTATTTTCTTGCAAACATCATGGAGACTCCAAAGTGTCCATCAGCACTCAAATACACAATTACAATATTTGCAAAGTGGAGGGATGACACACAACCTTTACATTTGACCAACAAATGTACAATTCCTCAGAGAGAACTGATTCAACACGGACATATTTCACAGGAATAGAAACACTTAGCAGATGTTGTCATGTAATAGATAAAATAATCTTCTTTTTAAAAAATCAGATCTCGCTCACGCCTCAGTGAGTTTATGTAGAGACGTCTGTCAGTGTGTGAATGACGGGACGGGACGGCTGAAGTTCGGTCGAGGAACTGAGCTGAAAATACAAAACAGTAAGATTTAATGTTCATTCACCAGAAGATGACTGAATCACTAAATATCAGTTTACTAAAAGCTGAAACAGCCCAACCATCACAGAGTTGACTGGCAAGAAAATAATAAATGACAATTCTGATCAGTTCTGAACTGCAGTGATCTTGTGTAAGTGCCGTCGATCAGCTGGCATCAATATAAATGTTCATCTGTTCCTTCCAGCGCTGCCAACTGAACATTTGTCACAACAATTGACACATCATGAACATCTCAATCAGTCCTAATAAACTAAAACTAAAATGGCATTTTAAATAAGAATAAACACACAATAGTTGATTTAGTTGTAGTAAGATAGTCCACACTAGGCAAAGAGAGAACATAAATTTAACCTTGCAGTTGTGGAGTCTGAACCCTTTAGAGTTTGAGTTATTGATCAGCCCTCCTGGACTGTGTGACTGGAGCTGGTCTTCAAAAGCTCCAGTTTGGATCAGGAATCAAACTCATCGTCCATGACGGTGAGTAAAAACTGTTTGTGGGGATTAACAAGCCCAGAGACAGATTTCCTTTTTAACTGACCATTAAACTATTTAAAATCTTATGAGATCAAAATGTTTTATTGATTAAGTTATTTTAATATCTTGTGGGGAAAATACAATGCAAATATAATAATTTACTTATTTTCACCAGTTGCTTCTGGGTTGTAAAAAACCTTTGATAGTTTAAGGAAGTTCTGAGTTATTGATTAGCCTTCATGAACTGTGTGACTACTAGCAGTTACCAAAAGCTCCAGTTTGGATCAGGAATCAAACTCATCGTCCACGATGGTGAGTAAAACCTGTTCATTTTCTTGTTGAATTTAGATATTTTTAGTACATTGTGGGACGTTCCTCAATTAACACCAAATCAAGAAAAGAGAACAGTTTAATGTGAACAAACACAAACATCATGTCATTCACGTAAAGTTGAATGATTTCGACCTACGGTATCACTGTGAGACAGAAGATATGTCTTAACATTGCATACTTTTACACATAGATATGTTTTTTATCCTTATTTCCTTTTCAAGTGGCCACCACTTTTCTAGTTTTCATTAATTCGGGCAGTGATGTATAAAATCACATCATCAGTATACAGTGTGACATTTCCTCTGCGTAGTTATTCTTGTTATATTTTCTTGCCGTCTGATTGCTTCAGTGAAGATTGCTGTGTGACACAGGTCCATTTATGTATCTCAAAATGTTTAATTGGGTCCCACTGACTTAAACAACTGAATTTTATACATTAGTTTTATCAATGACACAAATATATCCTGTTTCATCTTAGAAAGAAATCTGTGAGTGCTGACGTTAACTTTAATTCCAGTCAGTCAACATTTAAAACTTTTATCATGAGGCTCTGAAAGCAAACTGAGGAGAAGCAACATTTAAGGCTCCATTTCCCTAAATGTGTATATTTTAATTCACATTTCACCTTAAAGCAACTGAAACATTTAATGAGGGATTTTAGGGTTTAAATGCAGATGTTCTGTTCCTCTGTGTATTCGCACTGAAGTGTGATGCTGTGTGAATTATGCCGGCAGCAAACTGACTTTTGGATCCGGCACCAAGCTGACAGTTCACACCAGTAAGTCTCTTTATCCACCAAACCGTCCATTTAATGTTCATTTCAAACATTAATATGTGACATTAAGTGCTGTCGGTTTTTACGTGTTGTAAAATGTTAATATTTGTTCTTAAATTCAACCAAAGTACATTTATCAACACTAATATTCCTGTTTTACAGGTTTAAATGATCATAATTACGTTTAAGACAATAGTTTCCATTAATACAGTAACCATTTGTATTTAACTTAAAAAGTAAAATCAATGTAGAACTTTTCTCATGAGACTGGTTTACGTCTACTGCATCATCATTTCACTTATTACACTTTAAAATCACATTACAATGAAACAAACCAGCCTTCAGATGGCGTTAACAGTTTTTAAGGACGAGTTGAGAGCAGAAGCTGATTTTAATTTGCCTTCTTAAGTTTTGGAAATGATTGAAATCACGCTGCAATATGCAGAAGTAATTAATGATGGGGATCACAGAATTATCTTAGTTACTGTGTCCAGGTCAGAACTGGACTATGACACAGATTCTAAATCAGAATATTATCATTTAAAGAGCAGTTTTAGTTGCATGTGTTGTTCTTGTTGAAGCTCTGTTTGCTGTGTG
>JAVQJF010051979.1:0-11355 GCA_036023855.1 Gadopsis marmoratus | reverse complement strand
TATATCATCTTTTTTTATCTTTATATGTCATTTTTTTCAAATGATTTATATTTCTCTCTCTCTCTCTCTCTCTCTCTCTCTCTCTCTCTCTCTCTCTCTCTCTGCCTTTCTGAGATATTGGCCTGTCTGTTCATTCCATAACTCATACTTTACTTGTGACGCTCAATTAAACTGCATACATTAGGGGAGTTGATGGGGAGGTAGGACATTTGTAATCAAGCATATTTATTCTCTTTAATCACCCTGGGGACCTGGAGACCTCAGCAAGACACACGCACAAGGATGCATGCAAATGCGTGCACACACATAGACACGCACATGCATGCAAATCCTCAAGCAAACACCTTTACTAGCCAAAAAGACATGCACAACCATATACACACACACACACACACACACACACACACACACACTTATGAAATGGTGCTGCTGAACTCAATCAAGCCCAGGCTTGGCAGCCATGACTCCATATCCCCTGCTGCTCCCCCTCTGCACCCTGGTCCCTCGACCCCAACCCCATATTAACGACGGCACGCTAGTTTACATATTAATGAATAGCTTCGGTTTTTAATATGCTGCTCACTAAATCACGCAGGGAAAACAGACAGGCTATTAGTGCTTTGTACTCCTCTGGTGTATATTAAAAATATATGGGGTGATTTGTATAGCATGCATGCCTGTAGGTGTTTTTGTGGGCATATGTCAGCAAGTGCTGTGTGTATGCATGTCCTACATGAGCATATATTATGCTTGTCATTGTGTGTGTGTGTGTGTGTGTGTGTGTGTGTGTGTGTGTAAACAAACATCGACAGTGCTGGTAGCACATTTTGGATTGATTGTTTTGATGTTTGCATTTGTTTCAAGAACATACTAAAGTAACAGAACTGTATTAAATGAAAGAAAAGTTCTTCCTTGACTTCCTATTTGACATAAAGGCTTGACACACACACACACATGCACAGACAAACACACACACACACACACTCATCACACATGCATGTTTTTTCAGCAGAAGTGATTTCTTTCAACTTGGCCAAACTGTAAATTGTGTGAAAATACACCCTATTTTCAGTTAGTCTCTGGTTTCTGTCACTAATCACATATAGAAGAGTGAACGGGAGGTGAAAGGTAGGAAAGAATTAGAAAAATTCTCACGGCTGATTGGTGACTGGGACTCAGTGGAACCTCACTTTTAATTAAGACGAAGAAAGCAACACTCGTAAAAGCACACACAAACATCCAGTTGTGCATTCACACTATACCGTATTTATGCATCTACACATATACTCCCACACACACTATCACACACTCCCAGTGAGCAACAGGGGAAATAAAGGCTTGGTTTAAAGAGGGCTTAGAGCCATCTATGACCTAGAATGAGTCTATATTCAGTGGAAGCTGTGTGTATATATGTGTGGGTATGAATGATGTATTCCAAATCTTTCATGACAAATGTATTTGTTTATAAGCAAGGGATAAGAGGAATGGTAGATTAAGAGAGACGGAGAAAGACATGAAAAGACACAAACATGGATTGATGCAATTACCACAGTGGTCCTCTTTTTTTTTGTGTCTCAGGCTAGAATGTGAAAGTCTCAGTTGATCTTCCTAACATACGCACGCTGCACATATATACTTTCACATTCATGCACACACACACACACACACACACACACACACACACACATGCATGCAGTTCAAAGGAACTCTTATTCTCCTTTCCCTGCCAATTCTGGTGCTTATAAATGTGTTTATGTGCATTTTGTGTTCATAGAATACCCTGCACACATGCTCACACATGTCTCCAATCCATTCACTATGTCATTATGTATAGGATTCTCCCTCATTTTCCATTGTATGCCCGCCATTAAGTACCCACTACATTATCGAGCTCCCATCTGCTAATGACAAAATAGACAAAGAGAATAATCAACACTCTTCTCCATCTCCGCTGCTTTCTTCCTTCTATCTATTGTGTATCAGCTCTCCCCTCTCTCCTTCTCCCCAGTCATTTGGATGAAATCAAGGGATCGTGTGTGTGTGTAAGGAAGAGGAGAGTGTACATTCACATCGTTCGAGAGTATGTATTTTTCAAATGTGTATGCCAGCTATTTGGAAAGTGTGCACGGTTGCCTTTGTGTGTGCGCGTCAGTGTCCCTGTGTATGTGTGTGCTTCAGACCGCAGACGAGATGCAATAATTGAAGGCCCTCCTGCCGATTTCACACAATCAGCGTGGCCACACTGGAGGTGATGAAAGTGAATCAAAGATTGAAGGGAGAGTTCGTTTGAAAAAAGGCTTTCAGAGCCCCCCCATTCCTCAATTATCCCCACAATGGCTTATTAAAACCATTCCCACCTTCACTGCATCACATCCTCTTTATTTCCTTTTTTTCTCTCCTTTCCACATCACAGAGCCACACGGCGTTATATTCATATTACCCTGCGCCTTCATATCTGACCAGATCTCTCTCATTGCTCTCCCCCTTTCCCTCTCTTCCCTCTGAATCCATCTCGCTCTCCATCTTTGTCCTTCATATTTTTTAAAACCCACTGCCCTTTGCCTTCATATCTGCCCAGATCTCTGTCACTGTCACCACCCCCCCCCCCAGAATCCCTCCACCTTTTTTTATTTTTTACATCCTTTTTAATGAAACGCAGGACCCTGCTGCCAGTGGAGGCGATCCTCATTCGCCAGTCCCAGTGTGCACTGATTGTCTGTCTGCAGAATGGCCAGGGAGAGGGCTGAATAGGATAGATGAGTCTGTATTGGCCCTGCTGCTGTAATTCAAATAATACTGCTGCTCCTGTGCGACTGCCACCACTGCTCTTTCTTTCTTTCTTTCTTTCTCCCCCTTCTTTTCTCTCGCTTAAAGAAAGATAAGGCTTACAGATATGATCCTGGAGATGAATACACTCCTATTACCAAAAAGCGAGGAGGAGCCGAGCCATTAATTGTTTGGCATTGGTGTCACCACAGCATACGCATGGAGCTCATGGCATGTATCATGTCTAGGGACTTCAGGAACGAGGGAGGGAGGGTAGTCGGGCCAGTGAGGAGGGAGGAAAAACAGGAGAGAAAGAGAGGGGAAGCTACATTTGTTATTATCCACAACACGTTTGCGTTTGATGTTGCCACCGTCATTTTCCCTCCGTGTGTCTACATCTAGCCAGAGAGCAGTTTCAGGATCACAGCAACACGGGGGAGAAAATATTGAATCAATGCTTCCGCCGGCTTTTGAAAGCAGGGTTAGCGTTTGATGCTGCGACATCGGGTGAGAGTGAGAGAAAAAGAAAAGTATGTACGAGGAAACAGTCACTCTCTTCCTCCACCCCTCCTTCATTTTCCTCTCACCTTTGCTTTCTTTCCATCTGTCTTTCTCTCCCCTCTCTTTTTACTCCTTACCGCTGTCATTGTCTCATTTAGCCTGTCTAAAAATATAGTCTTCCTCCCAAGATGTAAAGGGGGAGAAATTTCGACATGTGTGTTACCTTTTCATCTGCAAGGCGGGAAGAGAAATCTTGGGGGAAATCAGGTGTCTTAATGACAGCACAGTGTGCAGCATGGGTAATGGTGAGCGCCGGCATTTGCAGTACACGCATTAAATTATTCACATCAAAAACTCATTGTTTGTTACCTGACAGAGCCGCAGAGAGAGGTGGAAGGATGATGGAAAAGTGTGATGAATTAAACATCAGGAAGATGGAGTGCCTCAGAGAGAAGAGAGAAGTGAAAGGAGGGAGTAAAGACAAGAAGAGAGGAAGGTGTTTAGAATCTAAAGATGTACTCTTGTCTTTTGAGAGAAGGGAGGTGGCGTTGACAGAATGTGTATGTATTTACATCTGTGATTTTATGATAATGTGAAAGACTGTTTATAGTACCGCCTATTATCTCTGCCACCAATGACAGGCAGGCAGGATGTAAATCAGGAACTCAAAATAGGAAGTGAGAAATGTAACTGCGGTACAGATCTTCAGCGCTACAGCCAAGCTGCTCATACATTCAAAAATGAGTTTTGTTTTACAATTTTTCTACTCTGTGACAGGAAAGTGGAAGAAGATGATCTCTAGTGGACTATTACCAGAAAATATTACTACACTCGAGCTGGCTAACATCTGTATATTCTGGATTCTGGACAAGTGATTGATTGATCCATTTATTGGGATTTCAAGAGTAATAATAAACTTTATTTATATTAAACTAAATTAAACAGGGTTTAGAAACTATTTCAGCATATACAAGAAAAACCGACAACATCAGACGTAATTTTAAGAACAAAGAACAGTGCAGAAGATGTAGAATCAAAACACAATTGAGATAACATCGTGTAGAATGGTTCTCAACACAAAATGGAAGACAGAATAGTAAAAGAAACAAATAAATAAATGTTAACGAAGGCTAGCCTATAAACATATTTTTAAAAGGAAGATGAAGATGATACTGATTTTGATCTAAAATATCTGCATTCTAGGGGGCCTGAAAACAAAACTAGGGTTTTAAGGAACAACTAATTTCTGACAATTATTCTCTTGATTATTCAGTTAAACATTTGGTCAACTAATAGTTTTATCTAGAGCTGAAACTATGAGAAGTGTTACCTTTTACGAAGTGGTTAGATGATTGACCTTCTGTAACTTTGGTAAGTGTGTACACTGCCACCCATTTTTCCATATGAATTAAAGACCTTATGTATCCAATGAAATGAGCTGCAGTTTCCTCCCGGACAAAAACTATACGCATTGTGCTTTTCGCACCCATCCCACTTTTGACTCAGATGTTCTGGAAAAGATCAACTAGCATATAAAAAGCAAGTCAGTGTAAGACAGGATTAAGTGCAAACTCTTCAGAGTTAGTGCTAGTTAACAGTTGTGGGAAAATTGAGTTTAATGACAAAAGACATTAGCAGCAAGTGTAGCAAATTAATCTTTAAGCATTCTTTAAATATGGATTAGATTTAATACTTCATGAAGTACAATGATAATAGCTTGTTTCACAGAAACATAATGTAGTACTTAACAATGTACTGTAATTAATACATTATGCTAAATTGTATTATGTTAATTTCTGGTGGAGAAATTAAAAATAGATTATACAACAAGTTGGAGTGTGTATCCTCTAGATTGGGGAGCAGAAAGCAAGAGGGGCAGAGCGAGGGGGAAAACACATGCATTTATCAGAGGGTGATTAAGTTTAAGGCAATGATTCACTAAATATTTAACAGCTTTGCTTGGTGCAAAGTATATCATGAATTATAGATGGCAAGGATGAACATGTCTTGATGTAAGACAGTGTTTAAAGACTTAACCTACAATGAGGGAAGAGCAATTACCATTGTAATAAATGAGAGTGGAGTGAAAAAAGACTGTCTATTCGTTATTTCTAATTAATTTCTGAGGATGATCACAACGGGGGGAGAGAGACGATGGGGCCACGTCCATTAGTCTCTGACACTTTGGGGCCCTTTTGTCCTTGATAAATGGACTCTATGCCTCAAATGACACACACAAGAGCTCACATGCTTGCAGACACGCACACACACACACACACACACACACACACACACACACGCCCACACGCCTTAGCACTCGTGCACTAAAAAAACATGCACAGACACAGAACAGTCTTCGCTAACGCAACACTTATGTGTTTCTTTTCTTCCATAAAGTTCAGTTTCCATGCAGTTTCGAGCTAGATGCAGTGGATCCTCTCACTTAACTCTTTTGAGATTGTGTTTTTGATTAAATGTTTGTGTCTGTGGGAGCAATTTGGGCCTGGTAGAGATGGATATTCTGGACACTCTAAATAAGGTTGATTTTACTATCAATATGCTGGGGTAACTCTCTGTGGCTTTTTATGAATAACTCTGTGTCACTCTGTGTGTGTGTGTGTAAGAGTGTATGCATGCAGTACAGATCCTCAATGCTTAGCCTTTAGCCTCTCTAGAACTACAACTTTCCATACCAATCCACTTCACCTATCCTATATTTCCTCTTTGTTTCTTTGCGCTTGATTTTATAAAGGCTACAATGTCTTCCAGCAATTCTCACAGATTTCATTAGGTGGGGGGGTGGACCTTGATGCACTGGTTTTTCAACTTTCACTGCGCATTACTTGATGTCATATCACTAAGGAAGAGAGAAGAGGTGTACGCACGGGCCCTATATTCAAAGTCACTGGAGCATTCCTTGTGTATTGCTCTGAAATATTGATGAGTAAGCAAAAACACACTGCGTCCTGTCACTTTCAGGAACGCATAAGCGAATGGAAGTCACAAGGAAGAAGGATGATGCCTCCTCTTTTTTTTTTTTTATCTTTTCAGGCCGTAGCCATTTTAACTGTCAGTGGAGGTAATTCACTTTTGTAGAACCCAGGGACAAGCACAGTGAAAGCCAACTGATTAGCCATTGAGTGCATGAGAACGTGTGTAAACAAAGGTTTGATCAATCAATTAATCAGTCATCTGTCTAGTTATCTATCAGTCTAGCTATGTAGCTATCTTTCTATCCATCTATCTACTTCAAGCTCAAAACTGATGCATATTAATCCACTGCAATGATCTCTCAACACCTCTGATCTGCATTATTCATTGCATTATTCCATCTGATGCTCTGAATACATTTAGCATGCACGCCAAAGAATCACCATCAAATTTTCAAAATTGTGAAGAAACACTTTTCCCAGCACTCGTTTGCATCCAAAGAAACTTTTCTTTTATTCATCTCTCTGCTCTTGTTTAATTGATTATTTGTCTTTTTTCATTTCATTTCACATCCCTTTCTTCTGTTTTTTTTTTTCTCTTTCAACTGGAGTGAGGACTTGGTTTCAGTGGTTTGTGGGGCTACACCGATGTTAAGCCTATCTGGTTTGTCTGTGTGTAGTCGTATTGATCTTTGGCTAAGACATTAGATCTGTACGTCATGTCAAGGGTTTGGTGACCTCTAGCAGTCTCTCTCCAAGTGATAGCTTTGATAAGCCCCATCGCTCTTTCTGTTCTATATAGAGCCATGCCCTAACCTTTAGCCCGACTCTGTGTTTGAGTCTGACCTTTCTTTGATGTGTAATACATACCACGTGCCATCCCACCACTGAACACACTCATTCAGATACGAGATATACACACGTGTACCCACAAACACACACACACACACGCATAGTGTACATACACACCCATAGTCAACACCCTGAAGCACCAACTCCCTTGGAACCTTATTAAAACCACCTTCAGTGGAAATGGGGTAAGTTCTCAAAGTTTCCATAGCTTGTATAATGTGTTGTATGAATAATGTTTTCCTCTCCTCATTTCCCCCTCTTCAATGGTTAATGCAGAAAAGCAGAGGTTTCACTCACACAAGAAGACAAATGCTAAAGACCGCCTGCCACTGATGGGCACTTTTACAAAAACAACATGGTAAACTAGCAGGCAGCAAAAAAAAACCACATACACATGTGTTGCGAACACAATCATTTTCACACAATCACACCTTGCATACATGTGTACACGCAGGCTTAGATACTCTCATACACACACACACCATTTCTGTTTGATGTTTGCCAATCATCCAAGATCCCTTACAGCTTGCCCTGCCTCCTACCAAATAACTGTCTTCATTAATTAAAAAAGAAAAGGCAGTGTTATTATAATTCTCTTTGCTTGCCCCTTGATGTAATGGAGGGGGTGTGTGGTGTTTTGTGGCTGTTCGAGAGTTTGCTTTCATCATCGTCTGAGATTCCCCATGGCTTTGCCTTACAGCCATCAAACTCGCTTTCCTTCTTTTTGTCTTTTCATCCAATGAGATGAAGTTTGGAAAAGTTGCTCAAGCCCAACAGGATCCTTTTCAGCAGTTAATGCCCTTCCCGGCTGGCAGACAACTAACGGCCCACTAGCAGGCCACTGGTGGCAAAGTCGTACAATGTTATTAGCCTGCCAGCTTTTTCCGAGCTAATAGCTGATGGCCAAACGCTTGGTGAATGCTTGCTGCCTAGGTCAGCTCTGTTTACTTGTTTTGTCTGTGCATACACGGTTTTAGAGCGATTATAGATAATAGATACAATCAGCTTAACGCAATACTAAAACTAATATTTTGCACAGATCTAAAGGCCAGATGCACCAGGAATAAGTTGAAAATGTTTTCACAGTGCATGCTTTTAAAGTGAAGTCAGTTACAGGCAAACGCTTGAAGGCCGGTGTCCAAAGATGGACTCACTTCATATGTGGGTTTGTTATGTGACAATTATTTGGGCCTTTAGGGACAGGAGGCTGGTAGAAGACAAATGGAAGGACAACCAGAAGGACGGACAGAGCGGAAAGCATAGAGCTGATACAGCAACATGACAAGAAGACAGGAGAGCTGATGAGAAGAGGAAGGAATACGAGCAAGAAAATGGAGCACGCAGCTGCACTCTGCTTGCAAGAGCTAAACTTATTAATCTGTTCTTAATGCCTCTCAGTGCAGAGAGCATTAAGGAATACACGGTAATGATGATTTGTGTTCTCCTCAACCAACAGAGGGAGCGGATGACATGAGTGTTATAATTGGCACCTTATTGCATTAGGGTAAAATGCACTGTGTGATTACCTGGGTGTCATTTTTGACTAATGGATCCTTAAGAATAGTAATCCAATCGCTGTCATTATTACATCTCCGCTGCTTTCAGAAAAAGCTGCCTTGATTTAGGGGGGAAAGAGTTTCAGCCGTGGATGTGTTGGGGCATGTTGCAAATTAATCTGCACACCTTGTAAACAGAAAGAGAGCAAAGAGAAATCAATTAAGCCCCAGTTGTTTGGGCTTTAGTCAGTTTTTTTTTTCCTTTCTGTTTTTGGCAGACGTAGACAACTTTGTCAAATCAGCCCAGTTATGTTACTTGTCAACGGGGTATGTTATTTCCTGTTTCAAATCGAATCTTGTATCTAATTGTGAAGCTAAATCATCAATACAAATGTGTTTTCAGTCATTATTAACAGCAGCTGCAGCACGGCACGCTTGTTATTTGCTGGTATATTTTTCAGCAATCCCTGGCTCCCTATTACTTTGTGTTCAGTAATCACACAGTTTCAATACACACCTGGCATCTAATTCTGCCTACAAATCTGAACCCTCTGCAGCACTACCAGGCCCTCTGCTTCCATTTCCACATACCTTGATCCTGGTGTTGTGTCACTAATAGAGGTGATGTACTGTTTATTTTATTGATCATGTGTTTTATCCAAGCATCAATGCAGGGTTCACTCACTGGCATGCACATTGCCTTTATCAAAACAGACACTGGACCTCTGCTTTGAGCAAAAACACCCATTATGGTGTCTGACTGGCTGGCTTGCTCAGAAAAAAAATAAATACTGCTGGTGTTCCCCTGACACGCAACATCCCAATTATGCCCACACAGACGAGAATATACACTTACACAGGTCACATAACAGACACACACAGGCAGCTACATAAGCAGTTATAATTTTGTTTCAAGCTCTGACACATGTTTTTGTGTGTGCACAGATATAAAGTAACTGTTTCATACACAGACGTATAGTAAATATATTTTGTTTTATCAGAAACAGACACACACACACACACACATTCAGTGAGCCTGTGGTTGTGTTTTCAGGCTGAGGAAGTGCAGGAATGTCAGAATGGAGGCTGATCTGATGGTCAGAAGAGTGTCTTCCTGAATAACCCTCGACACACACACACACACATTTTATAGCTAAACACACAGCAGAGAGAGAGAGTAAGACGGTCCACCACACCTTCCCAACATGTCTTATCACCTCCCCTCCCCGCGGCCCTTTTCCACCATTCCTCCTGTCTGCCCCCCCATCACCACTGTCCTCCCCACCCCCCAACCCACCCCACCCCCTCCAGGGAGAAAAGGCTGACTTGCATTCAGCAGCATCTCTCAGGAAAGAAGAAATGAATAAAAGAAAGGAGACGTCCCATTGACAGTCAATGTCTGCGCTGCCAGGAGCCAAAATAACTGTCAGCAAATGCTCGAGACTGTCCAAAATGCCACCGAGACAAAAAAATAAAAGATTGATAAATAAATAAATACATGAAATTTGGCAAAGGAAAAAAGAAAAGAAAACCTTAGCGCCTCCTTCAGAAAATAAAACAGAATTAGGAGTGAGGCGCAACAGCAACTAAAAAGTGAAGACATCGCCGCTGAGCTGACTCCATTGTTAATTCAGTCATGTATAGTTTGCATATAAGAACCATGGAAGACTAGTTGTTGCTATGGTGTGAAGATAAATGGAGGCCCTAATAATGAACTATGAATACAATTAAGTAATTTTGCCCAAGTGAATGCCGTTACAGCCATTACAATGTGTCACTTTTCATGTACTTCAATGAACACAATAGAAGCCAGTCTATCCAGCCCAGCACCATGCTGATCACAGCCCCGATGTGCCCACACTGTGGAGGGCATTTTATTTTGCTGCTTACTGACTGTACTGTACACACTTATCCCTTGTGTAGGTACACTCATCACCACAGCTTTGTTCTCATGCAGTGCAGTGAATCACAATCAGAATCGGATTTATAGTAGGTTTCCACATACAAAGAATTTACTTTGGTGCATAAATAAGCATAGATATACAATACTGTGCAATCATTTTAGGCAGGCGTGAAAAAATGCTGTAAACTAAGAATGCTTTCAAAAATGGAAGTGTTAATAGTTTAGTTTCATCAATTAACAAAATGATAAATCATTAAAAAAAAAAACAAATCAAAATCAAATGAATATTTGGTGTTGCTACCCTTTGCCTTCAAACCAGCATCACTTCTTATAGATACACTTGCACAGAAACGGGCAACGTTGAGTATCGTAGACGCAGGGGTCAACCAAGGAAACTTCGGAAGATCGGAAGATGTCCAGCAGTGCCATCAGCTCAGAACTGGCAGAAACTGGCAGTGAGACACAGGTACACCCATGTACTGTCCGGAGAGGTCTGGCCAGAAGTGGTCTTCGTGGAAAAGTTGCAGCCAAAAAGCCATACCTCCGACAAGGAAACAAAGCCAATCGACTCAACTATGCACGAAAACATAGGAACTGGGGTGCTGAAAAATGGCAGCAGACGCTCTGGACTGATGAGTCAAAATTTGAAATATTTAGCTGTAGCAGAAGGCAGTTTGTTCCCCCGAAGGGCTGGAGAGCAGTACAATAGTGAGTGTCTGCAGGCAACAGTGAAGCATGGTGGATGTTCCTTGCAGGTTTCGGGCTGCATTTCTGCAAATGGAGTTGGAGATTTGATCAGGATTAATGGTGTCCTCAATGCTGAGAAATACAGGCAGATACTTATCCATCATGCAATACCATGAGGGAGGCGTATGATTGGCCCCAAAGTTATTCTGCAGCAGGACAA
>JAVQJF010051967.1:0-13447 GCA_036023855.1 Gadopsis marmoratus | reverse complement strand
AATTGGGTTAGGAACTGTCCAACGCATTATTGAAAACTGAAAGGAGAGTCCAGATTTACCCTGTTCCAGAATGATGGGCGCATCAGAGTAAGAAGAGAGGCAGATGAAGTGATGCACCCATCATCACCATCAATTAGACTACTGTTCAAACTTAGCTTACTGTTACAGCGCTTTGGGAACCGTTCTGGTTGAAAAGCGCTATATAAGAAAGAGTCCATTTACCATTTACCATCATGCCTAGTGCTCACTGTACAAGCCTGTGGGGGCAGTGCTATGATCTGGGGTTGCTGCAGTTGGTCAGGTATAATAGGTTCAGCAACGTTATGTGGCCAAGGAATGAAGTCATCCGACCAGGTTATTCCATGAATGGATTTTTTCTTCCCTGATGGCATTGTTACGATAAGCTTCTACAATGTCACAATATTTATTTCTGTCCAGAGTTGCATTAATTTTTCACACAAGATCTTGTATTGATGATGGGAGAGTCGGACCACTGCCCAAAGTCTTCTCCAGCACATCCTAAAGATTCTCAATGGGGTTAAGGTCTGGACTCTGTGGAGGCCAATCCATGTGTGAAAATTATGTTTCATGCTCCCTGAACCACTCTTTCACAATTTGAGCCTGATGGATCCTGGCATTGTCATCTTGGAATATGCCCGTGCCATCAGGATAAATCTGGACTCATCAGACCGAATGACCACATGACCTTCTTCCATTGCTCCGGAGTCCAATCTCTATGCTCCCTAGCAAATTGAAGCCTTTTTTTCCCGATTAGCCTCACCGATAAGTGGTTTTCTTACCTAGCCCCAGGCCCATCTGACCAAAAGAAGTGTGAATGTCCTCGAAAAGATATCCAACCAAAGGCCAAGTTTACCAAAAGGTGCGAAAACGCCCTTAAATTGGTTTATTTTAATCATGAAAGTGTACTACCCCATGGAACCAAATAGTTTTAGTATGTTGCAACGTAAACAACTAATGACTTATTCTGTCAGTGATTGTGCATGTTGCCCATTAACTCTAACTTTTGCACAACTTTACATTCTGCCAATCAGTCAGTGGTTTCAGTATGTTGCTATGATTATCTGTTTTGCAGACAGATGATACATCATGTCAACATTTACTCACCCTTGCTGTTAGAATTCTGTCACAATAGTATAACATGTGTCCTGTGGTGGGGTTTTGTGGGGACTTAAGAGACCTGAAAATGGCAATAACTGGCAGACCCAGACTGGCAATAATTTGTTGTTGGGCCCCTATTGTGGACATTATGATGTAGGGCCACTCTGGAAGGTGCCAGGTGTCTGAGGTCCGGAGGAAGTTACTTGCTTTGGTAAGTTCTGTAAACTTGAAAAAATTGATTAAGAGAGTTGTGGTGTGTTTACTGTCCAGTTCATCTCAGACAAGATCATCCCGGGAACATTTTCAACATAAAAAATGAAATTCACCTGAGATCAGCAACATAACACAGATTAAATTATTAAGACAACCTTGCACGTAAGTGCTTTGTAACACGAACTAGTGGATCTGCGCCTTATACTGCTTTCTGTATGAGCTGTTGCATGACTTTTAGTTTGTTTGAGAGTGAAAGGCTGTGAAGGGCCAACAGGCATGACCACTTTACACAGCAACAAATAAGCCTTTATGTCCTACCTGCACCTGTGGGGTTTTTTTGCTGGCTTTTTCTCTGTGAGAGAAACCCCACACATGCAGGGTGTAATTGGCAAAAATAAGCCAGTCATTTTATACCTGCAGGCTGTGGGCTGCACGAGGTGGGCTTTGGTGCTGTTGTGGTTTAAGTGGTGACCCATAGAGGGTAACTCACCATGCAAGTCAAGCACTGAACTTGTTTCAATGCACTTTTTAGTCTAACCAATAAAAAAGACTATATATAAAATGCAAAAAGAAAGATACATAAATAGATAGACATATGTAGTAGGGATGTAAAATAAATGATTATATGACAAACTAACCACCTATTTGAGCAAACATAAATACATAATAAAAATGCAAATAAACATGAATTAGTAGATACATTTAACACATGCATGATTAGTAACATTTATAAATAATTTTTAAAAAGTTTAATTTTGTCTACTGCCATTAGGGAACTGCCATTGCAGTTCCCCTAACCCCAATTAGCCGAATTAACCCAATCCAAATCAAACCAACCAATCACCGCACCAATCAGCCAATCAATCACACCAACAAGCACCTTTTTCTTTTAAAATGTATTTATTTTTCCTGCAGCTTTTTCTGCTCTCTCCTGTAGCGGCAGCAGCAGCGGCAGCAGCAGCGGCGGCTCGGCGCTCGGCGCGGTGGTGTTTAGACGAGAACGTAAGCTAGGTGGCCGCACGAACGCATTTATCACACCGAGGCAGCGCCAGACGCACATGGGATCCGTCCTGCGCACGCGGGGATCTTCAGCGCCCGCAGCCGAGCGGAGGGGACCTCAGCCCGGTCAGGAGCAGCGCTCACCCCTGCCTGGACTCTTCCTCTGACACTACACGCACACACACACAAAACAGCCGCCGCACATTTCTAAGGTGATCTTTTTCCTCCCCCGGAGGCTCCGGAGACACGGCGTCTTGTTCATTTAGATCGCGCGTGAGCCTGACAGTCAGCCGCGGCGGACGAACTGCGTCTCAGTGCGGAGAGGTCGGACTTCTTTGACTGGGGAAAACACACCAAAACACACGCGAAAGAACTCCCGTCCTGTCTTTTATCCCCTGTCAGTTTTTTTCCCCCTTGCGATTTATTTCCTGCTGCCGAACCAGGAACCCGGGACTGAGTCCCCGCTCTGAGGATGAAAGAAAACTAGATTTTCTGTTGGAGGCTTTGAGGTTGTTTTACTGGATTTATTTCGCTGTGGAGGAAAAAGAAATCCGGGAGCAGAGCGGTGCGCAAAAAGCCGAGGTCTTCCTCCTCTCCCCCCCCCTCTCCCCCTCCACCTCCCCCCCTCTATCTCTCCATCTATCAATCTGTCTACCTATCCTCTTCTATCCATCTATCTCTCCATTTGTTTCCATGTTTTTAGGTCCGTGTGATTTTGCTAAAATGCATCATCAACAGCGGATGGCAGCTTTGGGAACAGACAAGGAGCTGAGTGACCTGCTGGATTTCAGCGCGGTAAGGAAATCCATCTGCTTTTTATTGCTAATATGAATACAGTGACTAGTATCATGACAGCACAAGCCGCAGGAGAACATTAGCGCGTCCCGTAGGCTTCATACAGCGACCACTGTTTACATTTTGGAACATATGAGCTGCACAGCACATGACCTGCATATCTTAGCCCACATTCTGTCTTCCAACTATTTGCACAAAAGTTTCCGTAGAGTAACTCGCAGACAAGTCAGTGCATTTCGGCATATTGCTAGTTGTGTCATTTCATTTTTGTTGTATTGTGTGCAGAGATATTGTGATGCTGCATTGGTAATTTTGTTGTCTTATAGATGCGAAACAGCGATTTGAAAATGTTCCCAACATCCATGGTAGTATATCTCACTTTAAGTCCTCTTTTTTTCCTTCATGTGTAGCCAGATTCTTTTTTGCCCACGACAGGGTTTAGTAAATGTTTCTGTTCCTCTGTGTGAGTTTAAATGCTGCTCCGTGCACTCTGCGCCGGGCTCGGTGTTTAATCGTGACAGGCAGACAGGGAGCCGAAAAGAGAGAAATGTTGTCACACTGTCTCGCCGCAGTTTAAATGTCCCCGCAGCAGGCTGTCAAATGCACCAAACTCGTGGCTCCGTTCAAAAAAAAAAATAAATAAATAAATAAATAAAAAGTTAGTGTTTGTCTTTAAAAGAACGGCCCGTGTTGTGAACTTGACGAACAGGAAATAGTGTCCCCGCTCTCGGCCATGTTTTCTCTGCGCCCCTCTCCTCCTCTGGGAGCAGCTTTGGTCTGAAGAGGAGGAGGAGGAGGAGAAAATCTGAAACACCCCAAAATGAAGAGAGAGAGAGAGAGAGAGAGAGAGAGAGAGAAAGAGCGAAATAAAAAACGGATGTACATTAATCCTGTTATGAAACGCAGGGAGACAGCATGGACACAATGATATAAGTGCAACAGGAATGAGCATGATGCTTGAGCTGCAAAAATAGATAGATCCAATCCCCATAAATGCACCTTTCAGTCTCTATTGGAATGTTAATGCAATAAACAAATATGATAAAATCACAGCTGAGGCCTGCATTACACACCGCAACTGACTGTAGCAGCGAAATATTATAAAGGTTTGATAGGAGATTTGAATTCAAAAGCCATTATAAGAGCAATATAACATGCAAATTAAGAACCACACATAATATGCCTCTATGGCATTGTTAAGATAGTTAAAAAATATGTCTATATCGGTCTGTGTATACAATGAATACACTGTTGAATGTGTAACAAAGTCATTATAGAGGTATTATCGGTGACAAAAGTCCAACAAAATTACTGCAAACTCATCATTTAATGGCACACACATTCTCTCTCTTTAAAACACCCATTATAGGAATATTATAGGAATGTTATAGTGACAATAAGTAAAACAGGCTTACAATAAGATCATTAAATTCATAGTTGTGTACCACCAACATATTTTAATCCATGAAACAATGTTATAGGAATATTTTTATTACAACATATTTTAAACTTAAACTATAATAGTGACTTTTTATTAGAGAAAATATCACAAAGGATCACTAAATTCATCATCAGAGACATAACAAGCCTCTATAGGAACATATTAATGATACAAATATACAGTACACTTTATATAGCAATATATACAGTAAGCCTGTGTATACCATAAATGCAGCGATAAGCGCAATAGTAATAATATAGGTGACAAAAATACAATTCAGTACAATTAGATCACCGTAAACTCCTCATTAATGGCACACACATACTCTCAAGTCACTATAGGAATATTATAGGATTATAATTGTGGACAAAGTACAAACAAAATCATTATGTATTAGCACAGACATGCTCTTGAGTCCCTGAGGTATATCTCATGAATATTATATATATTTTTCCTGAGTTAGATTTTTTAACAGGTTTCCAAAAAATGTAAATCTGCCTGTCTTAAATTATATTTCTTGAAAAAAAAAAAAGTCAAACAAAGGAGGGCAGCAGCAGTTAGAGTGTGTCTCTTCTCATTATAATCGCAGGCCGGTCGCATTAATTTATGCGATCATCTGTCTTTGCACGCCCACAAGCTGACACCGGCAGCTCAGAGTGCTTCGACTGGGATATCGATAGACCTGCTAATAATCAGAATTAGATCTTTCCTCGCAAACATTTGTTTTCTCTTTATGTGTCGCAGCCGCGAGGGAGATTGAATAGACAAACAACCTCACTATCCAACATGCACACTTACAGGCCCCACCAGCTGTATTAAGAACAATGACCAGATCAAGTATTTATTGTTTCACTCAAGGTTTCATCTACTTATACTGTGGTCAATTCAATAGAAAAGAACAAATTCCCTTAACAAACCTCAAATCCTGAAAGTCTTTTAGCATCTGAAAGTGTGAAGCTCAGAGTGTGTTCAAGATCACTGAGATTTCACCATCAAACGCACAGGTCTGACATTTACCCAGGTTATCTCCCAGGGTCAGATGTCTCACTTTGATAACTGTCTTATGGTGAAGCTTTACAGTAGCTTGTACATTAAGGCGACAGGAATCAGTATTCAGCTTCAGTCTCTGTGGGCTTGATTTTCCTGTAGATATGTTGAGCAGATGGTAACTAGTTCTGATGATTATCTCATATGTTTAAGTCAGATATGAAGAAGATGTGAAGTGTTTCATTCCAAAATGAGTCGTCCACCACAAGTGACACTGAAAACACATCTATGATAAAGGTGAGCAAGTGATTTAGGTCACCCTGTTCATTTTTTCACAGATGCGGAATGGGGACTGTGATCTCTTTCTGCTTCCCAAAAACATTCCAACAGTGTTTTGGAAAAGAGACTCTTCATATCTGTGTTCAGCCCTGAGTTGAGAGTCTGTGCGATCATTACAGGGCTGGGTATCGAACCTACAATAGCCAATCAGGCTGTGCAAGCATAAATGAAAGGCATGATTGTCAGTACAGACCAACAGACAGGCAACAGATGATCCTTGAGATTATCACAATCAGATGTGAACACTGCTGTGGTCACAATTCATCTCAGAAATTACACATGATTGTAACTGTGGCATAGTATTAATATGCCAAGTTTAATTGATCACTTGCATTGCGTGGCAAAGTTGATTTAAAGGTGAAAATTTGAAAAAAGACCCATCTTCCCATGAGAATTTGGACTAATCTGTCGGGATTGGCCTGTCTTGATGGTGGACTTGATCCTGGACTTGATTTTGGATTTGTTTGACTTGACTTGGACTTGATGCTGGACATACCAGTCTGCACTTGAGACTTGACTCAGGAGTTGCTGGCCTTGATATGGGACTTGACTTAGAACTTGTTGGTCATGACTTGGGACTTGATAAGAAAGATTTGAAACTTACTTGTGACATGCACAACAGTGACAGTGCCCCACCTCTGCAGGCATTAAATCCTTGGTCAGATTTATAATTTTTAATCAGATAGTTCCTGATTTCAATTCAAATCTTGCAAATTTTAGACTTATTTAGGCATATTTCTTGTATGTCTGGTTCTGTTGAGAAACGTATGAGTACTTTTCATATGACTCCTTTTGTCAAATGAAAAACATATATATTTTCTTTAAGTATATATAAAGATGTATATAATTTTGGTTCTGAGTGATACCCAGCCTTAGTGATGATGGACCTTTTGTTTTCCTGGTAAATATCCACAAAGTGTTCTCTTCCAAAACAAGATATCTACTACTTTAAAAGCAAAGAACATTTTCCTAGCACAATTGTAATGTGACGAGAGTCTGGCATTTCTCAGCCAAATGTTACCCTGCCGTTTTGGAATGAAGCCTTTCATGCGTAGCTGCATTCACGTTTTTGTAGCGATGTGTCTTGCTGTCTGCAGTGTCAGTGCTCTCGGAGGTAATGTGCACTCTGTTTGTCTTGTAGATGTTTTCCCCTCCCGTTAGCAGTGGAAAGAACGGGCCGACCTCCCTGGGAAGCGGACATTTCTCTGGCTCAAGTACGTCAGCCTTCTCACTTTCCCCCCCCCTCCTCTTCTTTTTCTCTTTCCCATCAATCCTCTCTTAGCCTCCTCCTCTTCTTCCTCTTACACCTGCTCACTGCTGCTTCGCTTGCTGTTTGAATTTTCTTGTGCCGGTAGCCATGTTCTGTATGTGCAGATGCACTTTTGGGGTTTTATGCTGTTTTGCTTCGTGGATCACTTTTTATGCAGAAGGCTTGAGAAATTGCAGTTTTTGTTAATGTACTGCAACTGTTGTTGAGCTGGTTGATGTTTTCTGTACTAAAACCTTGCTTACAGTGTCACATTTTGTTCAAACATTTAGGTGGAATGGTCTGATCTTGTGGATTTGATTTTGCGTTTGTCCATCTCTTAATCCTTCGTGTTTGTGCCCAAGCCTATTGATTCCTACAGAAGATCTCATTCTCTAATACTGTAACAGCTACAAATATACAGTATAATTTTGTTTTAGTTTTTTTTTAAATTTCCCTTCTTCTATTTCTGCTATTTTCCCAAAACAGGCAGGCACTGTAGTTTTTGGTAAAAGCTACTCAAGCAAGGGTAAATAGTATACATTGGGTGCTTATTTTCATAGGGTTGAATTTTATAGTGTGACATTTATTTTGTGTGTTCTGTGCTCATTTCTAGTTGGGGCGACTGTGGCTCAAGAGGTAGAGCAGGCTGTCCACTAATCTCTGGGTTGGCTGCAGTATAGGTCATGAACACCCTGCCCCCTCCATGGTAACGGATGGGACATGGGCCAATCTGAGAAAGTACGAATTACACGTCAAATTAATTGTTCCCAAAGATGGTTTCTGTAATTTTTAGGTCATTTTTAGGTTATTACTTATGTGATGCTATAAAAAGGGGCTGTGACATCATGATTGACAACTGTGAGTGTGTTCATGATTGGTTCGGACGGATGTATTGGGGGGGGGGCCTTGATAATGACTGCACAGACTCTGGCTCCAAATTACGTCACCAGCGCAAGATGGCAGCTCCCATATCTGGGATATTTTGGCTTCATTTTTGAACAGTGAGAGGAAGTGGAGACGCGTCGTCCATCTGTACATACAGTCTAAGATGTCGAAGTGTCCTTGGCCAAGACACTGAACCATTAGTTTTGTCCTGATGGTAAGGCCAGGCCTTGCACGGGAGCTCTGTTGTCTGTTAAGGTAGAATAGCGCTTTATAAGTGCAGTCCATTTACCATTTGGTTTCATCCTGCTTTACGTCATAGTAAATTGCATATGAAGCATATGAGTTTTCATGTTTCTTTATTTTGGGGCAACAAGTTTGTTTTTTAGCTCCTCAAGTTCATTCCCGAATGATACTTCCTGTTTTTCTGACTTGCTGCTCTCATTCTTTCCTGCCTGTGTGTGCGTGTCTGCGTGTAGATCACTTCACTGTGTTCTTCTACACAGAGGTGTTGTTGGTGTTAAGCAGACACTGTTTGGTTACATGAGAGGTGGGACATGGCGGCTCTGAATTTGAAATGTTATGAATGTGAGGGTCTGAATGTCAGGTTTAACTGTGCAGCTAGTAGTTTAGTCAGTTAGTCAGGCGTTCTGTTTCTAAATGTGCTATTATAGTCAATCAATCCTTTGTTCATTCTTCTGTTATGGAGTCTGTGTTTCATTCATGCAGTTCAGTGTCTAGTACTCTTTATTATGAGGATTATGATTATACCTTCTCACAATAACATGCCTTTTATACTCTCTTTTTCAAAAATATGTCTGTGACTCACTGCAAGACAGTGGGTCCACTTGATTACAATCCCATCATACACTGGTGTCACATCAGCTGGTCAGAGTTTGCCATCATGTTAATGTAAACTAAGCACATTGGTGGGTGACTAATCAAGTGGCTCCAACGTTTAAATATCAGACGCAAGAGAGCTACTGTGGCATTTCGCTGGATTAAAAAAGGTGGGTGGGTGGGAGGGACATGTCCCCCTGTCCCTAGTGGATGTTGCGTACTTAACTGCAAATGTGAGGTATTTTGTTTTCATGCCACTTCTTCTCCACAAGGGAGACAATTATCTGACAGCTTTAGTTACTAGTTACTTTACAAATTAGATTTTTGCATAAAAAACATAGTGTCTATATAATATGATGCTCTGTTATAAATTAAACGACAAAACCATTTATACATGTAGAGCTGAAATGATTAGCAACCAACTACAGCACTGCAATGCTGCATACACACAAGGATTAATACATAAATAATAATAATCTAATGAAATAATATACTGTATAAGAATATAACAGAACAACAGACAGTGTACTTTTCTGTGTACTTTTACTAGTAATACTTTAAGTACAAGGATCTGAAACCTTCCCTTGCAACTGTACACTGTACGCCGCAATGGAATAAACTAGTTAAAGAATGAATCAGTCAGTCTGTAATGTATTATTGATTCATTCACCCAGTCAATCACTTTGTATGTAAGTGGGTGGGTGATGACTATGTTGCTTCATGTGTCAATCAGCCGTTCTTTCAACAACGCACTGAGCCATTCGTTCATTCATCCAGTCAGTCTGGAAGCCAGTGAGTGTGGTCATTAGTGGAAGAGTCCATCAGTCTGTAACAACTCGCTGTGCTATTGATTGACTGAGTCAGTCGCTTCTCTCACCTCGTTCAGACTGACTTTATCCTTGTGTGAATAAAAGAAACGCATTCATTTGAATAAGGCCAGTGCAGCGATGCAGCAGGAGTGCCAGCGCAGAGGGCTCCATCAGAACAACTGCAGGGTCATCTGTCAAAAAAGTTGAACCTGGCTCAATTTACATTCCCGGTTGATCACTTTGTAATGTAATCACTGCATTAATACCGTTTACCTGGCAATCCTCTGTCAGGGTTTTATAAACTGCTATGAGTAGTTTTGGAGTAGTTTAAGTCTTCAAATTCATAGATCTCTTACTCAAAGTGGACTTCCTGTATTGTAACGCCCGCTTAGTGAGTGAGTCAGTTATGAACAAGTTGGTGAGGTATGTCTATGTGTGGTCATGGTATATTTTCTGTTTGATTGCTGAGAACCTTTGCTGTTCTTTGCTTCTATATTATTCATTCATTCATTCATTATCCATACTGCTTATCCCGAAGGGTCACAAGGGTGGCTGGAGCCAATCCCAGCTAACATTGGGCGAGACTTCTATATTATTGAAACTTAAAAATACATTTAGAAAAGTTAAGTTAGTGAGTTTGTTTGGTTGCTTAGTGAGATAGTTTGTTAGTTGGTTGGTCAATCGGAAATGTTCTGTCAGTTGATCAGAATCAGTTGATCAATAAACAGACTTTTTTACAGCTGAAATTAATCTCCAATATTGTTATATATTAGCAATATTTGGTAGAATCTGTGGTAGACATTTATATTGCAATAATGATGAAAAAAAAATACTACACTTCAACTTCTCTCCTTCTAATGCTTTCTCTGTGGTTGGATGTACAGTTCTGTAATTTTCCTCTTTGCTGTGATCATACATCAGGTTGTAGGTTGCGCTGCATGTCCTTTATGCTTTTTACAGCATTTTATTGTACTATATGTGTGTTGTGTTCTATAACATCCTGTATTGAACTCTTTATCGAGGGCTGTATGAGACAAACTCCGTCAATCTTTTCTGGAAGCTTTTCACAGCCCCCGCTCATGTTATTTACCTCTAAACGGCGTTCGGAAGCCATTTTGGTTGTTGGCTGGAAAACACAGAGATGCCGTGACGTCTTCTTTGTTTCCTGCTTAGGTTTGTGGCTGTTGTTGTTGTATGTGCTCTGTGGTTTCGGTGGTGCTGTTTGCTACCGTGGCTTACACGACCGAAGGATGACAAATGCTACGATTTGTGGAAAAGAAAAGCTCAGTTCTTGTCGAATTTGTAGTGGTTGTTAGGCCTTGGTTTGCTGCTTCGATGTGTATCTTCATTTGTTGCTGTTTTTTTCTTTTGACACAGGAACACACACTGGTGTCACACACATACACGCACACACCCACACACACAGACACACACTGTGCTCACCCCTGCTGTGGCTTTCTGCAGGCCTCGGCATTTTGATGAGCCCAGCGCTGTTTGTGAATGCAGCTAATTAGAACTCTACAGACCTACACAACCATGAGAGCAGCGGTTTCCAAAGACTGGGGCGAGGCCAGAGGCTGGGCCACGCCAACACTGAACCCGGGTCGACACAGGTTCAGGTTAATAGTCGTGTCTTTGGGTTATATATCAGAGATGTTAAAAAAACTAAAACATTTAGAGATACTGGAAGAAATCTATTCATATTCAGTCCTGTCCTGAGGTTTGAATGGCACTCTTTTCATTATGTTTTCTCACCAATGGTTCAATTGCACCGTCAGCTGTTTATCTCTGTATGCCCAACTCCTATTACTCCAATGGTAGTGATGGGAAATACACATTTATTCACATTTTTATCTTAAATATTTTAGCGGTAAACAAGACAGTGTGTGGGATCTCTTCTAATTTTTTTCAACTTGAGGCTTTCTTCAACGCACCTGTTGCCCATTCAGGTGTGCAAATATCTGTTTTTATCTGCATTTTCGCATTTTCTTTTGCCATTCGTTTTAGACATTCGTTTTAGATATTTGACTAAAAGTGTGCTAAATAGAGATGGAAACTTGACTCCTGGTAGCTAACAAAACCAAAAGTAATTTCAGTCGTTTTTCATTTACATTTTTTTATTAAATTATTGTTCATTCAGTTCTGTGATGAAATACATGCAAAATCTAAGTGTGTAATATTTAATGTAACATTAGCTAAAAGACTTGGAAGAGATATTGCTTTATTATTGTAATTGTAACTGTGGTTTTGGATTTTTGTGATTATAGCAATAAAACTCTTTATTGCTTTTCTTCTTGCACTCAGCTACATACATAACAAGGAGGCTCTGCAGCAATATATCTATATATATATAAAAATCTATACATTCTGTATATAAAATCTATGTGAATTACAGAATTAACAGAAAGCCCTGTCCTAGAAAAGAAGACATTGGATTACTTTTATGACAGCTGGGCAGGTTCAAGGATCTGATTGGTCAGTTTTCTGTCAGTCAAATCCGGCAACACTGCTGGTAAACTGAACAGATGCTGGAACAAATGTTAATGTCTTTGTCAGCAAGCTAGTTTCAGCTGACTCAAACACATCTAACCCTGACTCAACAATAATTTTACATTTTTTGAGCATGCTGATATGATCCCTGAGTTTTGGTACAGATACCAAAAACAATAGATATTGAAATATATCATGTTTTTCTTAACTTTTTATTTAAAAAAAGAATTCAAGCCAGTCAAATATATTCATCTGTCTAAACACTAGCAAGAATGTTGCCCAATGAAACAGTCCAATTATGATTTAAAGTAAATACTGTATCAAATCAAGAAGTAAGTAAGGACTGACATTCGATACCCAGCTCTACACTACAGCACAGTGATTTACATTACATCCCCACATTTAATCTCCTATATTAACAGATGTCTTTTGCCCCAATACGGAAACTCCCAAACACAAATATCACAGTTTGTCCCCAAATGCTTCGGAAAACAGGTGGAGGTTGCCAAACAGGGCTAAAGAAGACAACATCAACAGCAAAATTAGGACATACAGGAGACGAGTCTGGACGAAAGCATGAAATACAGAAGCGTAAAAATAACATGTCAGTCACACAGAGAGGCAAATGAATGAAAACAGGTTTTAGGATTTGGTTTATGTGATGCTTTTGGGAATAAGTAGTGACATTTTTTTCCAAGCATGTCATGTAGAGGTTGAATTTTGAAATGACAACCTTCACACAATGCTGTGAATAAATTTCGGTTTTGAAGCCCTCTCCTCATTCAATGTAAGTACTCGTATTTTTGGCGCTAAATTCACCTTAAAAACACGAAAGCATCTAAACATAAACGCTGCACAATCCCCAGGAGTCCCGGCTGACACACTCAGCCCACGGTCATCACTAACCAGGAAGTGGATTAAGCGTTTTAATTATTGGGAGATTTTGCCATTGTTGTTGTTTATTTTGGGATCATCCCTGGATAGATAATGCAGACTTCAAACTCTGTGTGTGTTTCTAATCTCCTCCTGGATGAAGCCGTTCAGTGAGCGGCTTCACAATCTGCCTGTCAAAACCGCTGCCATTCGTCTATTTAAGGTCTTGGCTGTTTTTGGTGTTTTTCCGCTTTTTTTATTTACGCTGTTTTAACCTCTCAGATCCGCTGTTTGTCTCCCTGTCAATGGTGTTGGAAAGGGACTAAGGTGTGTGTGTGTGTGCATGTGTGTGTGTGTGTGTGTGAGAGAGAGAGAGAGAGAGAGAGAGAGAGAGAACGTGTGTGTGTGTGT
>JAVQJF010051966.1:0-60243 GCA_036023855.1 Gadopsis marmoratus | reverse complement strand
TAGTGACATTGACCCCAGCCAAATGCAAAACTAGTAAACTGTCAGAAAAGATGAGGAGGGGGAAAAAATGTCAGTAGCCTCCTCCTACTGGGGGTCATCTCATTGTTGCCCCTCTAGTGCATCTGTTGTTAATTTCATTAACACCAAAGCAGCTGAAACTGAGTAACAACCCCCTCTGCTACTTAACTGACCAGATCAATATCCCAGAAGTTTAAATGACTTGATGCTATACTCTGCAGTGTTCCTTTAATTTTTTTGAGCAGTGTGTTATTTGCATTATAGATTTAAAGGGATATTCCACCAATATACGTGGCGATATCATCAGGATAATTTTGTCAGACTTTCAAAAGATCCCTTCAGAGCCACAGAAGACATTATACAACTCTTTTCACAGGCTGAGAAGTGTTAAATCAGTGGAGTGCCTCTTTGATCCACTGTTTTTGTTTTGTTCTTTTTAAATCGGATTAGTGTTTAGTCTATACAGTGTCAGAAAAGTATTGCTACATTTCCATCACAAGTTGGCAGAGCCCAAAAACATGACTTAAAAGTGGTTAACCAAAAAGTATGTAATTAATAACGACATGAAACGGAGAAAAGAAAAACATTTTGTGTTTTATTTGATAAATGACTACAATGATTTAATAGATATTAGAATTGGAATGAAATTGTTTTCTTACCTGATTGTTTTAGCGCTGGTATACACATCTTTCATTTGAGCTGTGAATTGATTGTGTTTTTCACTTCTTGCTAAAGGAAAGCTAATTCAACCAACAACCACAAAGAGAAGAATCTCCGCCAGAGGAATACAAACTGAGCAGCCTGTCTGCTGAGTAAGTATTACATTATTAAATATGTATGTACAAATTACACGCCATGTGAAATTTTCACTGAAAGCTCCTGTCAACCAAAATAAGGCTTCTCTCAGACTTTACTAATGAGTTGAATCTTTGCTTATTTTGCAGGTTTTGTTACACATTTGACCATATGAAGGTAAACAAGAAGAGAATGCATACCAGTTGTAAATAGGATTTATCTGCCATTACAATTCTGGTTGTGGAGGAGTTAAATTAGGCTTTTTGTTGTGTGAGGGTGCAAAGTCAGGAAGTACGCAACCCATTATAGAATTGTTAACATTATAAGCATTGTTGCTGCATGCAGTTGTTGGCGTTTATGATTTTTCCCTCTTATCTGCTAATTTAAAATTTTTACTACTTCTAAAATAATGCATGCACGATGTTGACCTACTGTGTGAAGGTAGATCTATTTTTGTTCTTTTTCTCTGAGAGTGGCTTCATGTAGATAATCTGTACTGTGTCTTCTAGAGGAAAAACAAAACAAAACTGGGCAATGTAAAAGAAAATGCCACCATAGCACAGTATGACTGCTGTGTATAGTTTTATCATTCAGCTGCATACAATTATCTAAGTTTATCATTTTATCAGATGATAACTATTAAATTTTAAGGGCTTTGCAATGTCCCTCTTAATTTGGTTAAGGTTTAATTTACTGTATGTATGCACTGTATGTATTGAAACACTATGTATCAGATCATCATTAATATAAAGACTATTCATAGTATATGATGCACTTAAATGTTGAGAATAATGAAAAACTATATAAACCTACTTTACGAGATCCGTGCTAATCATTCTAACATTGTTTTATAATTAATTATGTGTATTATACAGCATGGCTATTATCCTATGCAATTATTATCCATATCAATATATTGAAAATCATTGCAGCTTTTGATTTCCCTGTGACAAAGCTTTAAACTAGTAGGATCACCATAGAGCGTTGATGGCATACTACACAGCTGCATGAATCTCCCACAACTGACGTGGGAGGTGGTGAAAGAAGCCCACGTCAAGACTGACAAGTGTGACGCAATCGCAAAATCCTGAATCATTTTTAACAATAAATATCTCAAAAAAGTGTGTGAGAGTGTGTCTACTTAGTTGCTCTCTTTGTCAAAACACAGTAGACATTCATAGGTGTACCTTTATGATGCAAATGAAATGCAGCAAAATAAAAGCACGTGGAGGACAGCGCCATCTAGTGAGATTTTGGGTGACTCAGCAGACACGTTTAACATCTTCACATTTGAGGAACAAGGACCAACAAAGTATTATTTTAAAATATCCTCACTTGGTGCACAAAAATCCCAGAACTGTATGACAAAAGACATCAGTTAAGACTCAAGACTTCTATTAATAATATATACTTGATGTGCTGCTTTAGTCTAATTTTTCTGGTTCCTTTTTAACATCTGGCAAGAGATAATGGATTAATACAGCCTTTAATGTAAACTCATGTACACTTCTTGTTTTCTCATGATCAATGAGCATTGTCAAATAAACTAAAACCTAAAAATAAAATGCTCTTAAAACCAGGCCCTTCAGTGCAAGCATAGCAGTACATTTAAGCATATTTTTACTCTGCTCATGCTGTGTGCTTTTTTTTCCTATCCAGCCTTTCTGATGTATAAACTCAAGAATAGATGTGAAAAGATGGAAAATGTGACATTGCAAGCAGAAACTATAAGTGATATTTTTAAACTTCTGTACCTAACAATTTGTACAACGTGTGCCAGTTTATGGTGTATTACAAAGACAGTTTACTAGATCCACCTAGCTAAACGTATGCAACAGCCCTGCAATAAATCCTCCCTTCATGAAGGTTATAATGTTCATTTTAGTTTGAACTGTTTTAGAGACGTGCCAATTTGATTTTATGGTCAGTTTGGAGGCTGCACCTTATGGTGCTGTTGAATTGTATTGCATTATAATGAGAGGTGTTTCTAATATTTTGTCCACACTGTTTATATCAATGAAGACACAAAATATTAGTAATATAACATCTCTCAGTATATCCTCAACCTACAGCCCCCAAACTAACCATGAAGTTAAATCAACACTTCTCTAAAACAGGTTAAACACAAACTGGCTTATCTAATAATAAATTGGCAAGTGAGTGTACTTTCCTCCTGTATTATTCTCAAACAGTAGTGGGCAGCACATTCAACAGATTATGTGGAAAATTGTTGCAGCACAGCAAGGGGGGGGCTATTTTATTGTGCTGGTTGCACCAGTGGACACGTCTCATTGTTGGGCTTTCATTTCCATAATGATTACCAGCTGGAGAGAAATGAAATATTGTAATGTGTTTTACCTTTTCAACAGGTCTTTAAATGGACCTGATCCCCACGATGTAGTCCTGGATTAATATGTCAGTGGGATTCAAACAGTAATAAAAACAGTCCATTTCTAGAGCAAAGCAACATCTGTGACTTTGTGAACCCTGGAAAAAAACAAAAGCAAAACACAACTTTTAAGAAAAATGATTTGTAGTTGTGTCTGTGTGGATTAATCTGTCATTCAAGTAGTGAGATGAGGTCAGGTGTTTAAATAAATTTGATCCACTAGTTCTTAAACATGCCAGTGAATTGTATGTACTAACACATTTAGTTGGTTGATTTGACTTTTGTTGGAGCGGTTAATAGCTTTATTTTTCCTTTGGACTTATTCTACTACTTCCATCCCCTGTTTCATGTTCTCAACATGAATAACTTCATATATCATAAATGACCAGTCACCAGACTGATAACGATCCTCTCCAGACATGTTTTACAAAATATAAAAATAATCTGCTTTGAATAACATTTTCCATCTGATATGGTTTTCCACATTGTTCTCCCCCATTCATGGCCGTTGAGTATCTCTACTGTACACTGCGTGTTTCCCATTTGAATAGTTATCCCATAGTTATTGGGTGTTACTACATGGTGTTAAAATCAATCCAACTACACATGTTTGTTCATGGCAACAAGAAAATATAATTATTTTAGCATAACCTGTAGAACATAATGTGTAACATGTACACTCAGTTGCCCGTTGAGTACACTTAAAAAACTCAGTCTACCTTCACTGATATAAAAGGGGCGGACAAAATATTAGAAACACCTCGGTATAATGCAAAACAGTTCAACAGCACCACAAACTGCAGCCTCCAAAATGACCAGAAAGTTGAATCTACACTTCATCAAAAACTGAACGTGGCAGTTATATACTGCATTGATATTAGTTAGGTGTACCTAAGAAACTGGCCACTGAGTATAAATAAGCCATATGATATGAGGAGGGGAATCTTCTCACTTGGCTGCAGTGCACATGAGTTAGCAGCATCTTGTCTTCTCAAACTACAATCATGTAAACAATTGTTAGTTCCACGGTTGGTCGAGCAGAGAACGTGCCTGTGATCACAACTGATCTATATATACAATTACATTTTCTACATGTTGCTAAATACATTATTCTTCCAAAAATTTGAATCTACTGTAGTATTTAGTTGTATTGAGACACATGTTAAAGATCAGAAAGTGTTGCCCTGCATGTCAAGTTGAGCACAACTGAGCCAAAGTTTTGCCTGATGAACGCACACAGAGACTATAGGCCGCACACTAATCTACAATGATTTTTTTTTACCAATGTTTCGACCACACTTGGTCTTTCTCAAAGCAATGTCCATACTAGTCAGATACATCTTTATATGTACTTCCCACACTTGCTGATTCACAATCAGTGACATCATAAATTACAAGGATGCACCTCCATCACAGTCACTGAACAATAGTTTGTCTGACAAACAATAAAAGGTTAAGAGAATACATCAACATTTATCCATATTTTCTATGCCTCAAACTGGGTTATTGAGATGTATACTCCAAGAAATATAGTCTTTACGGCGTGTGTCGCAATGAATATCGCCTATATTGAGAAAGAACAAGTGTCAGTGATCAAATCCTTAGAGTTTAGCATGCGACCATTTTCTCTTCATTAAATTCAGCCAAACCCACATATTATACACTATGTCTCCATCAAAGTTACAGGCGATACAAATAACAAGAGTAGAGAGCTCAACCTACAAAGTGTCGCTGCCTGCCAACATAATAGAGAGTGATGGCTGGAGGGGACTAAATAAGGCACAGAGTGTGGAATCCTAATCTGGCCAATTCATGATCAGGAGACTGACAACTTTGATGTGCTAGGCTCTGTAGGATGATTACCGATGGAAAGAGCCACAACTAACAAGCAGCAATAAAGAAAGCATGATAACCTGCAGACAGATGCATACAGTTAGATACATATTATGACATTTTGTTTCTTTTTAATTCTATTGTATTCTCTCCAATCTGTGCCATTTTTCATCCCCATGGCCACAGATGTATGTAAGTGATGAAGGTTCAAACAAACAAGAAAAGTGTTATTATTCACACTGACCTTTCACCACTGCTCAAACTTCAGCATGTTGGCTTGGAAGGGTGACAGATGACATTGCTACGATTTTTCCCTGCTTTGTTTATTGTACTCAGAATTCTGTGCACTCATCCTATAAATCCTGCAGTCCTACATACTGCAAATGCACACTCTTACTTTACTTGAAAACCTTATGAATGAGTTGTGAATTTTGCCATTTTGTGTGACTGAAAACGCGAAGATGGACAAAATTATTTTAGAGCAATTATAAGAGAGTATGCACGCTTGCATTGTCCCCTGGCTGTTGTTTTAATATCATAATGTGTCTCCCGACCCAGTATTGGTGCGTAAACATATCATGCACATCAAATCCCCTTCGCCAGGCTACATGTGTAAGCTTTATAGAAAGTGTTTGTCAGAATTTGAGCTTTCAGTGACCTCCGCAATATTGCGACATCGTTTCCTCTCCAGGCCCGTCGAGCAACATGTGCGGAGGATGCGTATAGACATTAGACTCTCTGACATCCCATCGCTTTGTCTCAACTCGTGAACCAGCAACCCCACGGCTGGATCGCATCCTTGACTCATCCTCTGGGCGGGGGTGAGCGCGTGTGCCACCCGGGCTGCTATGGCAACCCGACCAGATCAGCGGACCTTCGCGTTATTAGAAAGCGGGAGGCTGATGGATGAGTGATGTCAGCGCTCGTTTGAATGCCGTCTGCCGGCCGCGTGCACATCATCCCCTCGCACTGACAGGGAGCTCAGATATTTTGGGGAGGTGGAGCTCGTGCTTTGTCATTGAGCAGCAGCAGCAGCAGCAGCAGCAGCAGCAGCAGCACGTCCGACGCTCAACATGCAGCATCCCGATGCGCTCTCCTCTGCACGCCGCGGGGTTACCGGGCTCCACACGCGTTTCCCGTTTGCCGCTTTCACGTGACAGTCCGAGTCTGAGCGGACACGTATAGTTGACGCATCTCAATGTTTGAACCGGGCGCGAGAGGCACGTCCCAAGTGTCAAAGAAGATACAACCTGTGCTGCGGATGCGCCGTCACCGTTTTGCCTCCGGTGGCACCCGAAGTGCATGAGATTCTTGATTCGTCCCTCTGTTTTCACGGGCTGCCCTGAAAGCGCATCTCCTCTTCTTCCTCTTCTTTTTCTTCTTCTTCTTCTTCTTCTTCTTCACAATGGAAAGGTTCCAGTCGTCCATGCGCAAACGGCTGTACAGCTTGCCGCAAAACATCGGGCAAAAACCCTTCGTGACTGACGAAGGCGACAACGGCGACAAGGACAAGAGGAAAAGTATTCGCCTAAAACATTTGTCCTCTCCGTCTCCCGCAAGCAGCTGCAAGAGCATCGAGGAGGCCAGGAGCGAAGACTCGGAAGGGGACGTTGTTGTGAAGGCCAACTTGAACGGGGACTGTCGCCTGTTTAGGGGCAGCGTCTCCTCCATCACCGGGCGGCGGTCTCCGGGGTCACATCCCGCGGAGCAGCGGCGCCTCATCCCGGAGGCTGATGCCGGTGTCGGCGACAGTTTCCCCGGTGAGCGCGGCCCCGGGGCCCAGCAGAGGGCATCGGGCGGTCTGAGTGGCGCAACCGGGCAAGCGCCTGTGTTTGACCAGTCAAGTTTCATCAAGTTAGAGGGGAGCGAGCAAATAATACCGGAGGACGACCGGATGTACCAAGCCGGCTTCATGCACCGGCAGTTTGGGGCGATGCTCCAACCGGGAGTCAACAAGTTCTCTCTGCGGATGTTGGGCAGCGAGAGGGCCGTGGAGCACGAGAGGGAACGGGTGAAGTCAGCTGGCTTCTGGATAATCCACCCATACAGTGATTTTAGGTAATTTGTGTGCAGAAAAACCTTTCTTTACCGGCAGTGGTGTCTTACAGGGGGGGGAAGTGCAGCAGTGATCCTGTCACACATGTTAGGCTTGTCTGATCATTTTAGAGTAATGAGACATGACATGCCATCAAAGAGCCAATGGTAACGGTCACTATAAACTTCATATCATAGACACACACTAATCCCCTATATGCCAGGAGCGGTTCTTCTTTCATCACCGTGATGATGATATGATAACAGGATAATCAGGAGTGTGAGCCTGTGGAGAATATCATGAGCTGAATGTGCCTCTGAAATCCACACACAACTTGAATAAATACATGTCTTCCTTTCTGAAAATGATCCTTTTCTAAAGACATAACCACATAATACCGTACAGGCCATTCTTACAGGGAAACATTTGGCGTATTGTGAAGGAGTTGCAAAATCCTCTGCACAGTGACTGCACAATCCAAATTATATCATACATATGTAGGATGTAAGTGCCTCTTTTGTTTGGTCTGGAGAAGTGTGTGCATGGGTATATGGTGTCATTCACACAAGAATAGACTATTTGGTAATCTAACCAACCAATTTTCTGTACAGTCTTCTCCATCTATAAATTAAATTTGCCCACCAAACTAAGCCTGTAATTCCCTAATTTACCAGCCGTGCTGTGCCATGTGCGCTACATTTCATTGCATGCTGCATAGAAACTAGCATTCTGTTCATCACCGCCATAGACTGTATGATCACCGCCATCAAGGGATTGTCATGACATCTAACCTTGAGGCTCACTGTCATCATATTTTCACCAGCCAGTTGTACGCCGACGTGTGTCACTGCGGTTTTTTTCCACTCATCTGAATTACACTTTTTTTCTTTTTTATAATTTAGAGAGGGCAATGGATTACAGAGAGTGCCGCAGGGGCTTGGAAATGGGGTAATCAAAATAGGGTAACATGACCATTCAAGATATTAGAAGCACACATCAGTGGGGATTATTACAGTACAATTAGTCTAATGGAGCAGAGATGGTGTGGACGGGGAGGGGACACAAAACACTGAACACACACACACAGACAGAAAGAGAGATTGAAATGAAAATGATGTTGTGAGGATTCAGGGCTCACAGCTGTTAACTCTGTGTATGAGGTACAAGTTGTCATTACTTCAGGCTCGGTTTGGGTCACACTTTGAGAAGGTGCCTGGTGCCGCCCTTTTATCCTGCAGATCCCATTTCAAGTTACAGGTGTCAGCCTTTGCACCATTAAAGATTGTTTGGGTCTTTTTGCCTTACGAGACACAGATTAATCCAATCTTAATCCTGCAAACAGTCAGCATCCCTCCTCGATGTCTGTAACAGTTGTGTGCTGACATACTGTGTGTTTTCCATGACCACTGTGCATCAGCTCAGTACAGCGAAACCAAGTATCCTCTTCTTGAATTGCGGTTGTTTATTCCATAACTTAACTGCTGTGTTTCATTAAAGCTTTCCGTGGATACAGCAGCAGACATGCTGAACTGGCACGATGTGTAAATATGGTTAATATGATTGCTGGTGGGCCCGAGCCACAGTACAGGTGTGTGTTAAGCCACTGAGCTGCATGCAGGCTGTTGTGCTTCAGCTGCGCTCTGGCAGCAAGAGATAAGTATCTCTAGTACAAATGTGATCCCTTTTTCAGCTGTCCTGATTGATCTAAGCTCCTTTCACCATTTTAAGCCTTTTTGTGTTCTCATGTTCTTTAACGTAGTTGCACTCTGACCCAAATATTGCAAGATTCCTCTCTCAACCAGTAAAGGTCCAGAGACCCCACAACTGTCAGCTCTATTTTGATGGTAACACCAGATTACACCAGAAAGTTGTCTGATCTTTGTGGGCTGAATGCTGCGTGCACAGTCAGCTGATGAGCCAAAGGGATGCCGGGGGCCGCAGTAATGCACTGTCCCCTGCAGACCTTTCCAGCTGTTCCAGTGTTCTGCAGCACAGTGACGTGTGGAGTAATGCTAACTACTCAACATCTGGCTGATGGGAGCTGACTTGTGGACATGACATGGATTCCCAGGAGATAACGGTGGATTTAGCTAGAGAAGGGAAGTGCAATTAGGACCAGTGTGTCACCTCAGAGACAACGGGCAGATGAAGAGGGGAATGCAAATGCTTTGTTTGGCAAAGAACAACAGAAAGCAGATTAGAACAAATGGCCACCCTGCTCTCACTTGCTCCCTCTTTTTGTAATGTTCTCCTGTGAAGGTTTGGTGTAAGTAACTAGAATAGGTTAGTTGAAATCTGAGGTTGTTGGTTGTGACGTACCATGGTCACTTCTGTACTAGTGGTCGCCTTTTTCCTAGACCCTCATTTGAGCCCAGAAAATGTCACAATGGCAGGAACACAGTTTAGCTGCCTGTGGCTTCAAGCTGTTTCTTTATTGATTTTTGATCACCGTCATCGCATACTACTCACATTTATTCAAATATTCCTCTTTTCTCTCAGTCAATCATGGATTGAAGTTTTGAATTATACCTATTGACAAGATGGAGAGGCGTCCAATCAGCGCCTTTGAAAATGTTTCTTTTCCCCTTATTTACATTCCCTTCTCTTGAATGTAATAAGCATTGGCTCAGTAGTGTGGTTACTGTATGCTGCTTCACATGCCACGAGTACCGCTAACCGGTGTAATGCATGTGCCCTTGTAGGTCTGCCCACCCCCCACCCCTGTAGGTGTGTCAGTAGTTAATTAGGTCTCTGAAATGGATTGGACATGCAATCACATGCATGCATGCTTTCTCATCTCACATAAACACATACACACACTCAAGATGGTAATTGGTTAACAATCTCTCTTCATATCTCAGCTGGCCTTTGTGTGGCTGAGCTGCACATTACTGTATGTTTCCTGTGAATTGTAAACTGCTCTGGTATTGTTCTCTGTTAACATCATCTGCTGCAGTGAGGATTTTACAGCAGTCTGCAAAATCAAGGGAACAAAGACAACTGACAAGACCAAATGTCATGATACTAAACCTCAACTGAAATGGCTAGATATGATGACAGACAGCATGGCAATTTTATTTTGAGCATATAACTGATTGCAATAATTTGCCAGATTTGACGCTATGACATTTAATGAAAATGTTTTTGAAATACTTTGACATACAATTTGGCGATTTTACTGTAAACAGCAAGTAAAAGCAGCCCTCCTTTTTCATGCAATTATAGATTAAATTGAACACTGCTGCTGATACTAAAGCCTCATATTTAGTTAGTTCAATCAATATTCCCTCATGAGCAACTCGAATGAATTTCAACAGCCCATTTTTCTCTCCGTCTCTGTGGCCAGAAGTCAGTATTGAACTGAATTTGAGATCCATTGTTGGTGTTTTCTGGAATCAATGCTTTTGTTGCGTAGTTAATGTTTAGGCTCCAGCTGTTTGTTTGCTTTGTTACTGCTCATTTGAACATTAATCTAACGGGTTCTGAGTTACAGTGTGAGACTGCAGGTTGCACAGGGATTTGAAGTTTGAAGAATTGCTTTGAATATGCATCACATGTTCAGTATGCACATAGACACACACACTCAGACTTAAAAAGTCTTCTATGTGAACTGAACAGCAACCACTGATTAAAATCTGTTACCATGTCGCTCAGATTGTTTATACCATATTATTCAAATGACAATCAATACTCTTACTAGGGTGCCAATGTTTGCATTTCTTTCTTTAAAAATTACCTAAACAATTAATTAAACTATCAGAATAGCTGCTGGTGGGGTACTCTGGTCACTTCTTGTCAGGGTTTGGGGCACCAACCAGGAACCTTTTGGGTCCAGCTGTGGACCTTGTTGCATGTTATTCCCCATTTCTCTCCTCTCATTATCTGTTGTCTCTCCACAGGCAGATATCTAATAAAGGCCTAAAAATGCCAAAACAACTAACTTATGCATCCTGACATAAAATATTCACCTCAGCTATTCTGTCAAAGGTTCTGAGTGATGTTTATGATGATTAATCTAAAAACTGTGTCTGAGCCTAAATTAATTTGGCCTGCTGTTATCTACAATATGAGTTATGTGTGTTTCAGGTTCTACTGGGATCTGACCATGCTGCTGCTGATGGTGGGAAACCTCATCATCATCCCTGTGGGCATCACCTTCTTCAAGGACGAGCACACGCCGCCCTGGATCGTCTTCAACGTGGTCTCGGACACCTTCTTCCTCATGGACCTGGTCCTGAACTTCCGCACGGGCATCGTCAAGGAGGACAACACGGAGATCATCCTGGACCCACAGCAGATCAAGATCAAGTACCTGAAGAGCTGGTTCGTGGTGGATTTCATCTCCTCCATACCTGTGGACTACATTTTTCTCATCGTAGAGACACGCATCGACTCGGACTTTTACAAGACGGCCCGAGCCCTGAGGATCGTCCGCTTCACGAAGATCCTCAGTTTGCTGCGGCTGCTGCGCCTCTCCAGACTCATTCGCTACATCCACCAGTGGGAAGAGGTAGATCCTGCAGAGATTGGCTCTTTGGATATTCATATAATACGTCACACTGGCTAATGAAACCGTAACAGTCATTACTCACCAGAAAATTCATCATCAACAGTTTTGATATTTGTTTTAGTGAATCTTTTACTAGTCTTGTACGATAGCAAATTGAATATCTTTGGGATTTGAACTGTTGGTTGTACAAAACAAGTCATGTAGGGACACCGCCTTGCTCTGAGAACATGTGATGGGCATTTCTCACAGATTTCTGACATTTCGTAGAGTAAACAGATTAATCCGTTAAGATGGTAAATGTTAGTTGCAGCCTTGCTCTCAAATGTTCCACTGGCTGAAATGCTGTACATAGTGAGATTTCTCAGAACTTGTAACCTTAATTTGTAATTCTGGATTATTACTTTTTTTTGTCTCAGGGAAAAATACATGAGACTGCGTATTGTAAAAAAACAAATGTCCATATTCTCAAAGCTGCAGAGTTAATTTGTTGCTTGCCCTCCGAGACTCACACACAATCAACTTCCTTAATAACTGATTATATCCTGCCTTTTTATGACTTGTATTACTGAGGCTGCTATCCCCATAGGCCATTAATGTTGCTTGCAGATGGTTACGCAACACTGAAACAGCCTCTGGTGCTCTATAGAAGATTAAGAACAATGTGTTCTGGCAGCCTGTAGGACCCCTGTGTCTATCGGCCCACACAGCACCTACTCTATATCTCAAATCCTCTGATTGCATGACAGAGAATTGGAATTTTATACAATTATTTACAAAGACGTGTGCGTTTTGTTGTTCCAGTTCCATTAATGCTGATCATCTGCATCACAGGTTTTCCATATGACCTATGACCTGGCCAGTGCCATGGTGCGTATCATGAACCTGATTGGTATGATGCTGCTGCTGTGTCACTGGGATGGCTGTCTGCAGTTCCTGGTTCCCATGCTGCAGGACTTCCCTCCTGACTGCTGGGTCACTAGAAACAAGATGGTGGTAAGTGGGTTATTTATGAGTCACGCGGCATCCAGAGGTGCTCCTCTTAAAGGCCCTGGAAACTTTTTTTTTTCTTCATAACCTTCCTACTATGAGTGATCATAGTGATCCTGCATGAACACAAACAGGAAAAAGGTGATGTCACATACTTCTGTGTACCAGTCAGGACCTATCAACATTTGAATCTAAATCTGGTTGTTTGGTCACTGTCAAGATCAGATCAAACCACACCCATACAGTCGAACAGCCGAACAGCTACGTTTTTGAATGTTAAGCCTTCGATGAATAATACTTAAAGCTGGGTTTCTTTTTTCAAACTTAAACTTTCATTGCTCATATAGGTATGTATATTTGATGTTATAGAGAAATACTTTCAGGGGCTTTTAAACCACACAATCATATTTTGAGCTGCAATGATTTGATCAATCGATTTGTTGATCGACATAAAACCTATTGGCAACTATTTGAATAATTCTTTAATCATTACATGGTTTTAGACTCTCAAATGTGAAGATTTGAATCTTTTCGTACGTGATATGTCTTGTTTGATAATAAACTGAATATCTTTGGATTTTGGATTCTTGGTCTAATGCAAGAAGCTATTTGAAATCATCACCTTGGGCTGTGGTAAATTATAACGGGTATATTTCTATATTTTTTGGACATTTTATAGAGCAAACAATTCAGTTGATTAAGTGAGAAAATCATCTGCATATTAATCAAAGTATTTATAGATAAGCTTTAGTAATTACAGAGTACAGAAAATATTGAAAGGTATACTGATAACTGAAAAAGACTTCAGTCAGGACAGTAATGCAATGTTGTGAGGTAATGTTTTATGACAGTTGGAGGCTGCTTCAGAGCCAACAAAGCTGGAAAATAAAGGCGTCATCATCTGTGGTCTTGATCTTGAACCCTGAATAGATAAACACATGATGTGCTGAAGCATTAATATTGTGGCTGTCGATAAACTGTATCTTCCCTCCTTTTCTTCCCTTACAGAATGACACTTGGGGTCAGCAATACTCCTACGCCCTATTCAAGGCCATGAGTCACATGCTGTGCATTGGGTATGGCTTGTACCCCCCCATCGGCATGGCTGACGTGTGGCTCACCATCCTCAGCATGATTGTGGGCGCTACCTGCTTTGCCATGTTTGTGGGGCATGCGACTGCACTCATTCAGTCTCTGGACTCCTCCAGGAGACAGTACCAAGAAAAGGTGGGTGTTTGTTCTCTGCATGGCTAATATTTGTCAAAGAAAATCAACTATCTTTAGGTCTAAGAGAATTGAAATCAGTACATTTACACAAGTGCGCTACTTGAGAATTTTGAGCCACTTATACTGGAGTATTCCATTTTATGCTACTTTATACTTTTACTCCACTACATTTATTTAACAGCTTTAGTTACTTTTCAGATTACAATTTAACATATGATCAGTCTATAAAATACGATGCATTGTTGTGGATTAAACAACCCAACGGTATAAATTACCTTGGCAACCTACAACAGCAAAATGCTACTTACACATTAATGCATCATTATTAATAATCCAACAACATAATACATAATATAACAGTCACGGGGCATTTTTTCTCCATAATTAGTGCTTTTACTTATTTATGTACAATTGTACTTTTACTTGAGAAAGAATTGGAATGCCGGACAATTACTCGTAAGTTAGGATTGATGTGAAGCTGTCATGAATCTTAAGGCATTTAAGTGAGAAAATGCCCCACAGAGGGAGACTACGCAGGACAAAGATGACAAGGGATGGAGATTTTTCACACACAGACACTGGTGAGAGGTGACTTACAACAGCACATAACATGCATAGATTGAGTACGCAGACCATTCACATGTGCTTTGCTGGTAGAGTACACCACTGAAGGACACAGTAGTTAATGTTATTAGCTGCCGCCTGCAGAGCGCGCCTGTATTTGTCAGATGGAACAGAGGCACAACAGTGCTCTGTGGCTACGGTTCACAGATGGCCTGACAGTTGACTGTTAACATAATGAGACACATAGTCAACCTCTGAGCCAACACATCAATCACTTTAATATATTCATTTTGACATGACTTTGCATTCTGTCTTGGACACAAATGCAGTTGCGTTAGAGTTACAGGTATTTCTGTGGCGTTTGTTTGCTTAAATGCTTTTATTGATTTTCTAATAGTAATAATTGGACTTGTGTTGTTGTCGCTACAGTATAAACAGGTGGAGCAGTACATGTCCTTCCACAAGCTCCCTGCCGACATGCGCCAGAGGATCCACGACTACTACGAACACCGTTATCAGGGCAAGATGTTTGATGAGGAAAGCATTTTGGAGGAGCTGAATGAGCCACTGCGAGAGGTCAGGAGCCATCTGCCTTGTTGTCTTGACTATAATGCTGCTGAGTCATCATAATGTTAAAAGACTAAAAGAATATAAGCAGTATATAAACATTTAATAAATGGCTTATAACACACTATAATGGAGTTGTACAGAGAAACAACTATAACTCCTACCCTACTCTGGACACCCATATGTGGAGGCTGGTGTATAAACAGATAATGAATGACAATATAGTAGAACACAGTTGTAATAATATAAAATACTATTATTCACAGCCGAATTTATGAGTGTTGAAAAAACTGCATTATTGTGTGTTATAAACCACTTATACTATTATATACTGCTTATATACTTGTATACTATACTTTAAATAGGGGGGTTAAAGTAAAGTGTTACTGAAAATGCATTTTATTTTTTTCAAATGGCTCTCAGTGTCAAATATGTGGATTCATAAAGTGAGCGTCCTTGTTCTAAATGGTTTACAGTTCATTATTTATGTAATCTAATATGGCTCTTTTACTTTGCACGTTAATGTTGATAGTCATGTAATCTGATTAGTAATGGCTGAAGACTGTATGAGGACAGAGAGCCTCATTAACGGAGCACAACGCTGTTAACCACCCTGCTTTTAGAATTATTTGAAATGTACACATGCAGTAACACTGACGTTTGCCTCGGCTAAAATCTTGCTTCTTGTGCAGGAGATCATCAACTTTAACTGTCGTAAACTTGTGGCCTCCATGCCTCTGTTCGCCAATGCTGATCCAAACTTTGTCACCTCCATGCTGACCAAACTGCGCTTCGAGGTCTTCCAGCCGGGTGACTACATCATCAGAGAGGGAACCATTGGCAAGAAGATGTACTTCATCCAGCACGGAGTTGTCAGCGTCCTGACCAAGAACAGCACAGACACCAAGCTGTCTGACGGCTCTTATTTTGGAGGTAATATCTGCACACAACCTGCCGTGTGTACTGCATGCTAATATGTTCTGTAGCTGGCTGCGAGTCAGTTTGAATGTATGTGAAGAAGTGGTGATAGTATGATTTGTTTTGATTTATTTTGCTCCGGCACTCAGGAGATTATGTTCCCCGACTATTACAGCTGGGAAACACTGTCCACATCATCTCCTTAAAAGGGGTCTGGACTAAGAGGAGCAAAGCTTTGTGATCTTTGATTCCAAATGTGGAGTTTTCCTCTTTGTGAACGCCATATTTAAAGCTGCTATCCAGAAATCTTTGTTGGTGTCCAGCTGTGTGGCCAAGTAAAATGTCATCATCAAATGTCAACCAGGAAATATTAATATATAATTTTCTTTACTTGCATTTTCAACTAAAAGCAGTGTGGTCTGACAACCCAAGCAATGTTTTTCCATTCTAAACTGTGGAGATTATTTCGAGTCATATTTTAATGTGTAACAATACTGCAGCCAACGTTTCTGGTACAGGAATGATATGGTGATCACAAAACATGATATATTTTAGCTTAAAGCTACTCAGCACAGCTAAACATGCACAGAGAAGTGAAAATGGTAAATGAGGACAGAAATGAGTGTCCTCAAACACATGGCAAAATGAATATGTCAGATATCCCACATTGTCATGCGTAATAAATAGATTAAAATGATAAACAGGACAGGGAAGAGAGAGAGAGAGTGTGCGTGTGTTTGTATATCCTCAATAAATCTGTCCTGAAAAATATGTCTACTTTTTTCTTTTTTCAAATGGCGCATTATTTTATTTTCCTGATCTGGCACGACAGAAGAGGTCAGGACAAACTGTAAGCTGCAAAAATTGCATTAAGTGCTCCATCTGTGGGGTTCAGAGGCAACGGTCTTCTCATGTTTTATCGTCTCACGCTAATGAAACTTTTTTTTTTTGCCTTTCCTTTTGTGAATGTATCTAAAAGATATAAATTTGGTTGTAATGTACTTGTATGAGAAAAGTGGGGAATCATAATATAATACTTGATGTTAATTACCCCTTTTTATTTATTTTTTAAATCCTTTATTTTAATCGCTGACATGCTCTCAGCAGGGCATGTTTTAAAGTAATGGTACAAATATTTGAACTTTTTTTCCTCCGGTACCTGCAGAGATCTGCCTACTGACCCGAGGCAGGAGGACAGCCAGCGTGCGAGCAGATAACTACTGTCGGCTGTACTCCCTGTCGGTGGACAACTTCAACGAGGTGCTGGAGGAGTATCCCATGATGAGAAGGGCCTTTGAGACTGTGGCTCTCGACCGCCTGGACCGCATCGGTGAGTGTTTTGCCAAGAGACAAAACATTTAGGAGCCAATTTCAGAGTTAAATATTATTAATTACTTATATGTTGATATTTCATTTTGTTTGCATTTATCCTTCAACTGTTACATTTAAGGCATGTCAAGTTTGAATTTTAGCAATTATATTTTATTTATAAGTGTTATTAGACTTAGAAGTGAAACAACCACAGTGATGGAGGTGCACATTTAAACACAGGATTCAACAAAGCCGTTCCAACAACTTACAGTACAATTAGATCAGAACGCTCACATTGAACAATGGGTTACATTTAGTTAATAAAGTAAGTCAGGTCATCATTATTCTCACATTTCTGCATGGTCTTCAGACTTTACTAAATGTTGGATAGATAAACGGATAAACCACACACACTAGTCCCTAAAGCAATACGCTATTAGATTTTTGATGAGGGGTCCCTACAGACTAGAATGAGATTAGAGACTAGAAACTAGAAAATGGGAGTTAAATAGTCCCAAAGCTTGTGGCAATGGATACTGTTATTTTCCCATTTCACTGTGCAGAATTTCACTAGAACGCTGGAAAAATGTCTCCCAGATGGCATGTTTTAGAGGTCAGATTGTAACCCACAAACACAAACTTGGATCAAAGTGAATTGACTGCTGGTGGTGATATGCATAAACGTGGGGTTTCTCTATGTGAAGTTCCAGGTTTAGTTCATTTATTTCAGTGATGTTATGTCCATAAAATGCCGTAACCAAAACATTCTGGTCCTGTGATCCATGATACACTCAACACTCAAACAAATTCATGAAATGTTAATAAATTTAAATAAGATTATAAATGTGAAAGGTCCATGTTTTAACTCACATATGTTGTGTCATTGTTCTGCACTCTGCAATGCTCTACAGTCTATGCAGGGAAATGGGTGTGGGTGTTCAAGGTATAGATATACATTATAGACAAACAGCGGTATTTTCAACTGCAATAGTTTCTGTTTTTATTGAGTTTATTCTTCATGAGGGACCGTGGATTAATAACGCCTTTTTTTTCATCTGCAGGAGGAATTGTGTACTTAGAATAAGAAACACCTGTCATTTACTCTGTACTAAGTTTTGGATTTCACTGCTGTGGTGTAACGCCTCACATAAGAACTGAACATCCATGTAAATTGGTTGCAGATATGTTATGTTATGCTATCACATTTACAGGCAAGGCTATGGTGCTGCGGAGTTGTCCTAATAATATGCCGTATGCGCTCATTAATGAAAAGAAATAAGAAAGAAAATAGACTTATTTGTATTTTCTTAACAGGAAAGAGGAACTCAGTTCTGCAGCATAAAGTCCAGCATCACCAAAGTTCTGGCACACTAAACTTCCAAGAGAGCGAGATCATCCAAAGAATAGTGCAACATGACCGTGATATGGCCCAGTGCACACAGCTGATCCAGACCAGCCTAAACCCTCCCCCTGCTCCCCCATCACCCCCCCCTGTCATCTGGGCCCCTCTGGTTCAAGCCCCGCTCCAGGCTGCTGCTGCCACCACCCCACTGGCTCTGGCCTTAGCCCACCAATCCCAGCTGCCTTCCATCCTCTTCCACCATCCTCTGGCACAAGGCCCCCTGAAGGACCCCCCCAGCCTTCTGAAGAGAGTCCATGGTGGAGCGAACACGTCCAGAAGCTGTGGTTCAGGGCCCGGTTCTCCCGCTAGCTCCACCAAATTTAGATTTGGGGTTGAGACTCCCACACTGGCGTCCCTCAGGACACACCATCTCGCCACTGGGCCCTTGTCCCCCACCCTGATGTCCCAGCCCATCTTCACCAGTAGCCTGCAGCCTCTGGGTCCTATACCCCCACATCAGCCCCCGCCCCATCCTCCCCACTCCGGCATGGCCTCAGTCTTCCCCATCAGCCAGGCAACTGTCTCCTACACCTGCTCCGCTCAGCTCCACTCTCAGCCCTTCCATGGTGCTATGACCACCCCACCATACCCGATAGGTTTACTCCAGCAGGGGGTGCCAGGAAGGTTTGCAGGGAGATTCCCAGCCCCCTCTGCCCCCACCATAAGCCCTCTGATCTCCAGCTCAGTTAGCCCCATACTAAGCCAGCTGCAGCCGACCTCTCACGCCACCAAGCAGCAGATGGGGTACAGTCATGACAGAGCAGGCAGGACATCCAGTGGCATGACCCTCCCACATTTTCCCTTCATCGCCAGCACGCAGTCCTCCAGTGGATTTATCCAGCCAGGGTCTGCAGTCGGTGCTGGGGTCGCAGCCTCCCTGGCGCAGCACAGCATTGCAGGTCTCCAGTCTGTTTTCCTCCCCCAGGTTCTCCCCGAACACTCGGCCCTCACCTCCCTGGCTGAGTATGGCTCCGCCGAGGCCTCACCCTGCAACACGCCTCCAGTTCACAGACCAAGCATACAGAGCCCTGTGAGGGGAAGGACAATTTGCCACAGTGAGCTCCCGAGCACCGTGGGCTCTCACAGCCCATTAACCCCTCACACCATATGCCCTGCTAGGGTGGCCTGTACCCTCAAAGAGAGGGCTGAGTCTTCGGGGGATCTCTTTAACCAGGAAATAAAGACTATCTCAGGCTCTCACAGCGCTCTACACCAGGAAAGGCCTGTGGCAACTATCGGCTCCTCAGAGGGGGTAGAGGGGGCGTCAAGCCTCTTCTCCTTCCCCATGGCTGTCAGTAAACCCTACAGTCCGATCCCGGGTCAAGCCACTCCTGTCAGTCGGACACATTCAGGGCCCGAACCTCATAACCAGTCCGTTGGTGTTCACTCTCCCCGCACTAGATCGCCCGCTAAGATGTTGGAGGCCGAACTTAAACAGTCCAAACTTCCATCCAACTTGTGAGGTTCAGACACACCCTCCTTTAATGCCTGAGCAAAAGGGAGATCATCTCCTTCTTGGCATTGTTTTAACTACTATTTCATCAAATTTTAAAACAGGAGGGTGTGTTATTCTAATCAGATTGGAGATCAGTGGTTTCATTTTTAATTAGAGTGAATGGATCGTGGATAATAATGGACAATGATGGATTTTCTTTTCTACAGGAAATTGCATCTTTGAATATAGTAATAAAATCCACAAGCTATTGATGGGTATATATAGCAACTCATGAAAATATCAATTGTTCTATGTATTGTATTATAACCACACTATGTGATTTGTTATAAGTATTTCTTTAAACCCCATAACCTTTTAGCTACACCTGTTTAGTTGGAAATTTGTCCATAACTGTGTCCAGTTATGATTGAAACCAAAAATGATTGTCCTCTTTTATATCCTTCCCCAGCATTCACACTGGTGAATGCACGGTTACCCCCGTAAAGAGATTCGAGGAGAGACAGACTGTGCACTTTGCTCGTTTCAGAGATCACCTGACGTAATGGTTTGATGACGCAATGTCTTCCAAGATAGCATTTCAGCAATATTGCACACCCAAAATGGGTCACACAAATCTGATCACAATCAAGATAACTGAAATAATGAATGTAATGTAATGTTTGTCTGTCTGAGTGGGAGAAGTGCGATTCATTTTTGAATGTGTTGAACTTGAGGCCAATGATGGGTTTTTTGTAAGAAGTACTGGAAAGTGTAACTGCTCCGGTGGTGGCGAGGCGCACAACTAATGTCAACTCATTTCAGTCTGACAATAACTCTGCTACAGAACATACACCTGAGCCGTGTGCCATCAGCATAGTATGCAATAATCTGTGTTTTTTTATGGGTATACAAAGGTACTGTGATTCGAAGCACTTGAGTCAGTGAGTGAGATTCTGTTTATAGATAGAGATTAAAACAAGGGAATTCATTAAATGAAATTTAAAAAACTGTGGATAATCAAACACCCTGAAACCAGCAATGCACTAAGACTGATCTGAATGTTTCTTGCACCAGTCAAAGGGCTAAAAGCAGTTACTTGGACACACGGCTAACAAGAACCCCTGCTGGGTCATATTGCTGCATATTTACCTCTTTCATTTTACATTATTTGATTGTAAAATTTGACATCTGTTGTTGAACAATTGCTGCTTTGTGATGCTATGCTGAATCAATAAGACATGTATTACTGATTGCTTTTTAAATACCTTCTACTTGTTATTAAGTCCATGTGTTTAGATGATGCTTCTCTCTCTTTCTCTCTTTCTCTGGTCCTATGGCCCGCGAGGAACTCTGAGCAGCTAGCTGGTCAGCAGGTCAAAGCATTGAAGGATCCTGTCCAGTGGCTTTAGCTGCCTGGTTACTGAACTTGAGGTTTGCTGTGACTCTGACCCCCCCCCCCCCCCCCCCCCTTTGGGAAGAGCGATACTATCAGTCACTAGCCAGTCATTGCCAATGGGCTCGATCAATCCCTCATTACTATTCTCCTCCAAACCTGCACCACCACACCACCTGCCAGAGGCATCGGCTCAGATTGAGTGTGAGGTTTCTTTTGAGTGTGTTACTTAACTTAAAGGTGTGTGTAGGAGAGGAGGTGTCAGTCATTCATGTATTTATATATTTATATCTCATTTTGCTGCCTTTTGACCAACAAGTATGAGGAATCCATTACCTATGTATGTTAGGCATATTTTATTTTAGCTACTGAATCCAATGCAATAAAATAACATATGGTCAATGATGCTCGTCCTAGCTGTTGATTTATTTTCAAGAGCATGGCATGAAGGAAAGAATCCGCTAAAATTGCTGGTGATGTTTTAGTCGTTAAACCAGATTATAAATTGAGAACTGCTCGGTGCTGACATTCAGAGTAGCCTGGATTATATAATCTGCCAAATATTCAAAGTACAAAGAAAATTATTTGCCATCTTCATGGAGTAATAACTGCTGGATTAGTGGGTAAATACAGATATTTAATTCAATTGGTTATATTTTGTCTGTATTTATTCATAGGATTGATTTTTTTTCTTCCCATAATGCCTTTGTACATGGTCCTTGGATTTGAGCAGACGTGTCCTGCTGCATATAAATCTGTCTTTGCTGAGGGTGTTGTGTTCAGCCCTGATCTTGAAGATCGTGAAGAATTAATCTAAACCTGCAACTTGTTTTATTCATTTTGCCTAAAGTTGGCTTATCTTTTCATTGTCTCCTTTGCCACATTAAATAATTTGGGAGATTTAATTGCTGATGCTTTTTGGAACACTTTGGAACTGTTTTTTAGTTCAGAGTTAAATCCTTTATCTTGTACAACCACTGCACATACATTTACACAGAAATGCATGTTTCTTAGGAGCTTAAGGGTGAAGATGCAGCTGACCATGAACCACAAAGTTCCCGGTTTAACTCCAGCCCCGGAGCTTTATGGCATCTATCTCTCTCTTCTTTCCTGATCATCTCTCCACTAACATAGTGGCATAAGGCTTAAAAGAAGAAAAATGTATCTCACTGGAAGGCTTAACATGGAAAATTCTGAATGAAAAAAATTATCCTTGTCTCAGTTTGGTCTGACAGTGATTATGAGAGGAAGACCAACACAGTTCACAGAATAATTCCTTTTAATGGATAGAAACACACAACAGAAGAGCTTCCACTACAAGTCTCTGGCAGCAGGATTTAGACATCAAATAACATGTGGATAACCGGAATCTGTGAGTTACTGTCTAAACACCATCAAAAGTCCTTTTTGAAGGAGTGGTTTTGACTTTGTTGGTCATGAAGACCAACCAAAAAGTTCGACACAGAGGGGAGGAGGGCTACAGGAGGGGGGAGGGTGAGCGGAAACTAATGTCCTTTGATGAAGTTCAAGGCACCAGCACAATTCTCATAGTGTTGGTGTAACCAGAACCGGGGCGCCAGCCAGTCACAACAATGGCCACATCACCAGACTTGAAGAATTTGTGGTGCTTGCCTATGGATAGAGATAGGAGAGGAATTAGTGGGGAAAAAAGGGATTAAATTAAGTAAATGTAAAGCCTTGTGACTCCTGGCGATGAACACAATTTTTTAATACTTCTTGGCTTTTCACTCCCGTCTAATAATTTGACTTTGCTGTTAAAAGCCCTCTTATTTGAGGAAAATTTCAAGGCACATAAACACTCACCGACGTCCAGGGCGAAGTTCACACGCAAGTCGACGTCCTCGGCCCAGACATCGTTGGCCATCTTGGTGTAGAGCACAGGGTATATGCCGCGGTACAGGTGGGCCTGGCGGGCGGTCTGGCCACAGCGAGTCACAGCAATGATGGGGGCGCGGGGCCTGTACCTCGACAGCATGTGAGCAGACCTGCAGGTAGCACATACAAATTATTACAAAGAGGTAGAACCCAATTAAAAATTTTAGAGCTTTTTGGTAGCTGAAAACGAGGCCGTGAGAGTGAACCAAAACAGACCAACCAATGAGCTGAAAGACACTACAAAGCTCCATAGAAATGAGGGGAACAGATTCTATTCGCGTGTCTATTTGAGTGTCCTTTCACATACAATTAGTCATGTGATCCATTGTTAATATATACAAATATGAATGACTGTATAACTGCTCTAATGATGCCATTATCATTAGGAAATCCATCCAGCTGACAGTAGTAAGTCTTCTGTATCATGTGTTACGTGGATGAACTCCAAAATGGAGAGGAATGAGCAGGGAGTTAAAATTAACTTATGAAATGTCAGGGTTCAGATATCTAAAGGTCACAAGTGGATCACAGATTGTGAGTGCCGTGAAAGTTGGCACACTTGATATGAGCCGAGGGCTTGTGTTGGGTAAGGAGCGGAGGTGGAGGGATAGAGAGATATTATAATGCACCAGTTCCTTTGCTCACAGTGGGCGGCATGAAGAATATTATGAGTCAGAGCTTTACAAAGGAGATTTACAGGATAGATTTCTTCTCCGGAGACTCACCTGCCAGTCTTGGTGAGCACGATGATGGCAGTGGCGCAGCATTTGAAGGAAGCCTCGACGGCACCGATAGCAACGGACTCTGTGGGGTCACGGGTCAGATGAGAGGTGCGACGCAGCTCCTCGAACATCTGCCTGTGGAACATAGCTGCCTCGGCTTCACGGGCAATCTGAACATGTGAAAATAGAAAAAAGCAGATTACAGTGGTGTCAGGCTGCATTCACACAGCCAGTTTAACTGCAGGACTTAGTTTGTATTTTAAAGGGTCAGTTAACCTCAAGGCAGAGGTCTTCATACCTGAAAGCACACTGAGACATGAAGCTAAACAGCGGCGGGCATGATGTCCTGGGACTGTTGCTGCAGATCTTCAGACACATGCTAATTGAGTAATACAATCACACAGTTAAAGCACAATGCAAGAAGACAAGATGAGACGTTTGGTAGCAGATAGACGGAGAGATGGGCGGTGCAACGGGGTTACACAAAGCAAAGCAAGTTGAACAAGCTGTTAGTAAAACCCAAGCTGATGCCAAGGATGTGCTCACAATGCAAAAGCTACTTTTCTGTTCATGGTACATGATTTAGAAAATATAACTTACACCACAAAGCAAACACTACCTTCATTAGAAGCAGTCCTGTCTTTCATGGAACACTTTTATCAATGTGTTGGTTACTTGTTTATTATTCATGACCTTGATAATCTATCACTCAACTGGGGATGCACCATTATGGAACTATTATGGTTTGATAATCATAACGCAATCCAAAAAAGCCTGATCTCTTTTGGATTGCTACTCTTGTAAAAGAAGCTAAAACATGAATTATTGTATTTTTTTCATGCTCGTTACATGAGCAAATTAGACTGACATGACAATAATAAGATAAAAATTCCACTTCAGTAGTATGTTTTTTTTTCTTTTAGGTGCAACAAGCAGTTTCAGGTCTATACAAAACAATGAGCCTATGAAGCCCTGAAAAAGAATAAGTTTGCAAGTCCGTTACAAAGACCAACGTGTTGCTCGATTGTGTGAATTTGGTAGCTTTTGTCATTAAGATCCATTGGCACAATTACCATGTCAAATTAAAAAACTGACCAAAATGTGCAAAAACACAGGTATGGTGTTTTAACATTGCTATGACAGCTACCTATATTGTGCAGACATACACTGAACACATCATGACACTTAAAGGAATGGGACCAATCAGGGGTGCTCTTACCATGTGCTGTGTGCGCACGGCCTCCAGGGGGTAGTCTCCCTTGGCGGTCTCACCACTCAGCATGATGCAGTCGTTGCCGTCCAGCACAGCGTTGGCGACGTCACTGGCCTCAGCGCGTGTAGGGCGAGGCTTCTTGGTCATGCTCTCCAGCATCTAGGAAGAAACAGCAAGACCCTCTGGTACACTTTTCCTTTTCAAATGTTTCACACAATGGTGGTCCTTCTGATGTCACTGACCTGTGTGGCGCAGGTGATGGGCTTGCCGACCCTGTTGCACCTGCCAGTCATCATCTTCTGGGCGATGAAGACCTTCTCTGTTGGGATTTCAATGCCCAGGTCTCCACGGGCAACCATGATGCCGTCGCTAGCCTCCAGGATCTCATCAAATCTATCAGACAAATAGACACAGTTGAACAATTCTCCAAAGATTCAGATCTGTCCAGATTCAAATGTGACAGCAGGGATGTCACCCACCTGCGCACACCCTCGTGGTTCTCCAGCTTGCTGATGATCTTGATGTCTTTCCCCTTCTCGCCCAGCACTTTCCGGACGGCTTGAACGTCAGCAGCCTTACGGATGAAGGAAGCGAAGACCATGTCAACACCCTGCTCCACGCCAAACTGCAAGTCCTGAATGTCCTTCTCCGACACAGCAGGCAGGTCAACAGCAGCTCCAGGCAGGTTGACGCCCTTCTTGCTGCCCAGCATACCACCGTTCTCAATCTCACACATCAGATAGTTGTTGCCTTGGGACACACAGAATGAAGGGAAACATAATTACCACCAGTGAGCAGAAAGGTGAAAGCTAAATCTGCATGAAAGAGAGACAAGATGAGCCAAACAGATGTTTGTTTGTGTGCTTACCAACTTCTTTCACCACAAGGGAAATCAGACCATCATCAATATAGATGTGGCTTCCGTTCTGCACCACCTTGGTTATGTTCTTGTAGTCGAGCCACAGAACTTTCTCATCACAGTTCTCCATGTACTGGTCATCGAATGTGAGCTTGATGGTTTCACCCTTCTTGAGCTCAACCTCAGCAGTGCCACTCTAAACAAGAGCAAGGAGAGAGAGCTTGTTCATTCTCTGGATGAAAGATCACTGCATGAAACATTCATGCAATTATTTGTGCAATAAATCAAAAATGGCCTCATTGGAGCCTCTGTAATTTGGCCAAAACTCACGCCCTTAATAAGTCCGGTCCTGATTTCTGGTCCCTTGGTGTCCAGAGCGATTGCCACTGGTCTGTAGTCAACAGATCCCGGCCCAAAGCTCTCAGCTGCCTCCCGGACATTCTTGATGGTCTCAGCATGGTACTGTATGACAAATAATAATATCATAATAATATCACATTAAAAAGCTCAAGAAATCTTGCACAGTATAAAAAGTGAAAGGATTTAAATGAGTGAATCACACCTGGTTACATAACTGCATGTACATAACTCTTTGTAGCTTGACAGCTGCATCTCATTTTTAGCACATGACATTGTTCAGGTTCACTATACAAAAACAGCTGCTCATTTTAACACATGACATTGGTCAGGTTCACTATACAAAAACAACTGAGCAGAGACTATCAGGGCTTATAACACGCTCTTACAACACTTTAGCTGTAGCCTTTAAATGTGGGTGTTTGACAACTTAAACAAAAAACAAATACTTTTAATTTCCTACTTAGTGTGTACAATGTCTGTCTACAGCTATGGATTTAGTAAATGTATTCTACATGCAAAGAAAACAAATTCAAAGTCTAATCTGTACACTGAATAATGAACGCCTCATTGTGGTTTCACTACACGACTTCCCCTCATGCTGTTGCTGCAAGGCTGAGAAGACTTATTTATAGCTGTACTGACAACTGACACACCAATGAGAGAGAGGTCAAATCTATTTTAACCTTCTCATAATAAACTATATATTCACTTTGTTGTTATTTTCTGGTATAATGATTATTGGTTTTATTTATTTTTGGTTGCTGAAAACCTGGCTAAAATACAGACTTTTTTTTAGCAGTGCTGAGAAACCACACCATTGCACAGACAACTCAAAAGCCATCCTGAGAGTTGAGTTACATTGAAAAAAGGAGCACTGCAGTTAACCTTTGAAGAACCAAATATCAACTGTGGGTGTTCATACTAAAGCTGATGACAGGAAAAGGTAAAGAGGAATGACTTTTAAAGGCAAGGGGTCAGAAGTATAAGGACGGCCAAAGAGCCGGCTGCTGGTGATACAGTTAGCTCGCCAAATCACAGGCTACAACACAGGCCCAGCTCTGAAGGGGCAAGTACAAGCTCATAGATCACATTACAGCCACAGACAGTTACCAGGCCACAGGAGTAATGCCACACTGACGGCTGTGCAACTGTAAAGGGTAAATCCACACTGAATCACTTGCAGAGGTTAAAGAAACTACTGCTGTGCTACTCTGTCTGGGCTCAAACTCTCAAACAGGTGTTTTGGTAAATTACCTGCTAGGACATCACCATTCAGGATTGTGTAGTGCAACAGGATGTCACATTTTGGAGATGCAAATAGTAGTAAGGACAAAAATGTATTTTGTATTTGCTTAACATTTCTCATCCTTGACTCACTTCATGTGTGCCGTGAGAGAAGTTCATTCTTGCAATGTTCATCCCAGCCGTGATCATTTTCTTGGCCATTTCCACAGATCGGGAGGCAGGTCCTGCATGGACACAGGTGAATGAGGGATTTTACAGAGAACCACTGAGCTAAATATGAGGTTTGCAAGGGCATCCCAGATACAACGTCATCTTTGAATGAATTGTGTAACAAGAATAATTGACAGGGTTTGTTAATGAGTCTGACCGATTGTGCAGATGATGCCAGTGTTGCGGGACACAGCAGGTTCAGAGTCAATATCCAGCAGGCACATGTGCTCAATTAAGGTGTCCGCCATGGCAGCATTTAGCTGCTGGGTGTGGATGATGGAAGTATCCTTTGACTTCGACATGACTGGATCTGTGTCTGCAGGAACAATCCTGTGGAGACAGAAGGAAGCAAGTGCAATGATGGATTAGTACTTGACAACTCTGCCTCAGACATATATGATAGCTTATATACTTTGGTCTAAATGGTGACACAAAGGCTCCTGACACAACCCAGAACTTGTAATAGAAACTACTTTAATGCAAGAAATTATCACATAAACTTGAGCACATACATGCTCAAAGAATATGGAAAGTAAACCAGAAACTATGGTAAGGTTATATCCATTATGTTGTTGGTGTAAGATGAATGCCAAGTCTCCACCAGTGGAGTGCAAGTGTGCAGGCTGACTGAACAGCCTGTGCATAAAGCAACAACGACAGTATGTGCCTGCTTGACTGCACTCACAGTCCAGTGGGAATTTATGTGCAGCTGAAGAGGAGGAGCTGGTCACTTTTAACTAAAGGCTAAAGGTAATTCAATATCTACAATAGATTGTATAATAGGCTACAATAGATGTATGCAACATGCATGAGAAACATGTGTTGTCAGTGTATGTAAACATGATGTGTGTGTGTGTGTGTGTGTGTGTGTGTGTGTGTGTGTTCACATTCACCTAAAATAACATTCCCAAGGAGGGAAATTTAGCATTACAGCAGCAGAGCAGAAGCAAAGCGGAGATACAGATAAAAAGGTATAATACATACAACTAACAAGTAAAACAAAGCTAGAGAGCTTTATGGGACTTTACCCTAGTACATTGTACATACATTAACTGTATGTGCAAAACATAATATTGTGCTCTCGTGTTATTCCATATCAAAGTGACACTTTAGATACAGTATAATATTTTATATAAATGTAGCCATTTACCATATATTAATAAGTCATATAAAGTTTATTCGCCGCTTGAAATTATTTTTAACTTTTAAAAAAACAAAACATGATTGTAAATAACTATTTGATTTAACTATTCAATCAAAACGCTGCTCTCCGCTCTCTACTTGCGGTTACTCACCTACCAGCTGAACTTTGCAGGAACAAGACGCCACCGGCTCCGCTGGTGCGACGGTTTTAATTCCCGCATCTAACCGGAACTACTTTCCTGTGTGACAGACACCGGGTGACACAGGATACAGGATATAGGGCGCGACAGATAAGGCAACATTAACCGTTTGGACGTAGATGTGGACATTTTCAACAGCTGATTTCTATAACTAAATATCAAATCCAATGTCCAGTTTGCAGACGAAAGCACAGGAGCGGGACAAATATTTCTACGGGAGGATACAGCGCAGGTGCGAGTGTTGTTCGCCTGGCCAATCACAAAGCTCTCTGCTGATACCTGGAGCCGAGTGACCAGTTTGTACCTGAGGCGCCTTAAATTACACGTAACGCGATCGATTGGCCGTAATTTAAGCTGCTGCTTTACTTGATCTCATATTGTTTTATGACTGTTATTGTTACTGCTCTTTTTCTTTCTTATTTATTTTAAGGACCAATGAGCTGCTTCAGTGGCATATTGCAATATTTTATGGTTGTCTGTGTTTGTACTTGGTAACGCTGTTCTTTCAGAAAATGGCAATAGAAGTATGTTTTTAAAAAACGTTAACCTCTGAAGTGTGGGGGAGTAGAAGTATTAATTGGCATTAGAAAATACTGAGAACAAGTATCGTAAATGTGTACTGAAGTACAGCACTTGAGTAAATGTACTTAGTTACTTTTTACCAGTATTCATTTTTGAGTGTGCAAGTGATGGACACTATTCTCCCACAATGCACTGATCAAAGGAAAAGTTACAGTTGCAACAAACATCAGAACAAATTTTAGCCATCTAAAAGTCTGTGGGAAAACATTTTAGATATCTATTTGTGCCGTTTAATTGTAAGTGACGTTCCAAAGTCACAGTTTGATTTTTTAAGACAATTAGCATGACATATACTGTATCAAATTAGTATGACTTGGGACACGCTGTCCTCTGCGAGTCTCTCTCTCTCCCTCTTGTGGACAACTGGTTGAAGTGTCTCGAGCTTTTTATTTCCCGAAGGTCTGCTGGTGAGAGCGTCAGTAAGGCTCTACTTCCTCTCTGCTCACATCAAAACATAGCGGTGATAATACGACATAAGGTCACGAGACTTTATTTTACCTTAGTATTTTACCCACATGTTCAAACCACTTTAATATTCCATGCATTTATTTATTTTTTCTTCACAACATTTAGTTTTCTTTACTGTAATGTGAAATTGATTTGGATGTTGTGTGTGTTTGAATTGGGCTTGTTTGTCTATATGATTTTATGCTGTATATGTAAAGAGGTCTGTGGTGTCCTGGCAGTGAAGACCCGTAACTGCAATGTCAAATCCACCTTGGGACCTTTGCTGCTTTTCATACCCTTCTGTTACCTTTCTGTTTGCTAATTTCCTGTCAGCATCTCTACCATTATCATCAAATGAAAAAAATCTATTAAAGAGAGCGCGATCGATTTTTGTCTGAATTAGCTGGCTTGTTTTAATTATTAATTTATCTCAGTTTACGTCCTGATTGCTCTCAATGTGTCTACAACAGATGCAGCAGATACAGGGCTTGTTGCTGTGAAAATCTGATCCCTGTATCATTCACTGAGAACCTGTTCGTTTATCTTGTGGGTCTGGCATAAGGAAGGTTATGATATAACAGTAGGTGTATCAAATGAGAAGGGGCTGGATACAATACCACAAAAACTTCACAATATAATGCAATATAAATCAATATCCCTGCAACAAATGCTGGATTTTTGAAGCTCAGTGTTCTGACACTGTGTCTGAGACGTGTTGACTCACCTCAGCAGAAATCTCTCCTCAGTTCAGATCTTTTTTTTCCCACAAGAGGAAATTCTTTCTGCAGCAAGGCAGAATACAAACACAAACATAAAACATGAAACAAACAGTAAAAACAAGACAATTGAAGGCATTAAAAAGGGCGCTATACTATGTATGCAATTCAGAATACAAAAGGGTGAATGATTAAAGTCATGAAAGCTGCAACACAAAGAAGATAAGAACAATAAAATGCTAAGCTGTGCAGGGAACCCAGAGGCCGTTTCTAATGTATTAGAATAAAGAGCACTTATTGAACATGGAAGAAATGAAAACTTGATCCCATCACACCTCATTTTTAGAAACTTGTGTAAGTTTTGCTGCTTTGTATTTGATTGTTTCATGCACAGAATTGAAAATGGCAGTATATTGTATGGAGTACAGGGGTTCATGATAGTGCCCACCCACTATAAATGAACACCACCACAACAAAGATCTCATGTCTAAGTGGATTACTTTGACAAAAACACTTGAGAGAAGACTTTCACAGATGTATGCAGTCCTAGAAGTGTCTAATCTGGCCAGACTGCAGAGCAGCAGGAAACTGCTAACAAGGGTAAATGCCGATTAAGGTCAGACTGCAGCACAGCAGGCAGACAGGAAGACTAATAAATGCCAAACATCACCCGTATCACCATCCTTCAACTCTGCCACCAGGGATCTTTGCACTCGTCACAGTCGTAAAACTGATTCATAAACCTGACTTTAAGAGTCAAGAGAACTTTTTGTTTCTCTTTAACCGAGGAATATATATAATGTACTCTGTGAAAATGATGACTGTCTTATCACACAAATAGGACAGAGGGACTGTAAGTGTGCGACAAAGCATGCACTTAAAGCCCCGAAGCTGCAGGTCTTGTCCTCAGCCCCTCCTCTGTCTAGACCAGGTTCAGCTGATCAGGCTGTCAGTATCTGCAGCCAATCATGTGACGCTGAATTCCAAGACAGAACAGGGACTTCCTGCAGCTCAAACCACAGGGTGAGAAGACAGCCAAACACAAACAGCCAGCCGAGCACTCAAACAGGAATATTCATCGTTTTAGCTCTTTCAGGGTCACATATGGAATTAAGATTTTCTTTTTGTTGTAAATTCTTTCATTACATTGTTCAGTTGGAATATGTCAAAACTCCAAGTGTTTCTCGGGAAGGATAGGTAAGGTCTTGTGCCACTGACCTCATTAACCCATTATTGCCAAACATGTTCCCATCTTTTTAATTATTTTATTTGCATTTTCCATAATGTTGCTGAACTTGCTGAGATAAAGAGAGGCAAATAAAGATCATCTTTAATAAAAACACGCTTTAAATTGTGAGGACAATATGGACAGTAATGTTCATATATAGTAGAGGTAGTTGAACTAATTAAGCTACATATGTTTTCCAGGATAGTGTTTAATTGTGTCAGTCACAGTGGAGGAAACAGCACTGACTGTTGCTGAAGACGTGCCAAAGAACTGAACACATGGTGAGTCTATAAGCCCCAATTGTCCCTCTCCTATACATATTATATTCTTAATATCACACAGTCTGGATATGTTTTAGTACTGAAATCATTAGCCAATTAATCAATTTGTTGGTCAGAATTAATCAGCAACCATTTGAATAATTGATAATTGGTTTGAGTAACTGGTTCTAAATGTGAATATTTACTGGTTTTCTTAGTCTTCTACAATATTAAATTAAATATCTTTGCATTTTTTTTGTCTGTTGGTCCGACAAAACAAAGACATTTGAATATGCCACTTTGGGCTCTGGGTAACTGGGCAATTAATTGACTGATTAGTGACGAACATTATTATGACATTAATTTATAATGAAAGCAGTCATTAGTTGATCATAAGTCCCATCTTCTTGTATAACCAGCAGGTGTGATACAGCAAAGAGATTATTATATGTCCCGTTTCAAAATCTTCATTGTCTACAGTAGCTGTAGTGTTGAATCCTCTAAATGACCTGCAAAATGTGTTGAGCTCAGTGGCAGCAGTCTCAGTTGGTTTTGATTGGGTGGACAGAAGGAACAAATTAGCTGTGTGAAGAAGAGGATCTTTTGATTGACGGCTCTTCCCATTAACCCGACAGGAGACTGAGTGCGAGCAGTGGCCGGAGAACCAAACTGATGAGGACAGCGACACAGAGGAGGGCCTGTGTGGAGTCCACGTAAGCATTACTTTGTATACTGTTGTAGCACAATCCCAGGTAGCATCACACACTCGAGTAAAGAAATCCTCCTATAGAAATTGTTGCATATGAATTTTTGATTAAAAAGCCCAAGTTATCATATGGTCACTAGATGTTGAAATGGTAATGACTCCAATAATACATGGTTTATAACACTATAATGCAGCTATAAGGACATTTTAATGTAACTGAATGTGTTATTAATAATTTAAGTGTTTATTCATGTACATCTCAATAAATTATCCCGTGAAGCATCCATAACAGGTAACATACAAACAAATCCTTGCTGCGTGCTATAAAAAAATGCATCAGCTGTTTATACACGGATCATTCGCAAGCAGCTTTAAAACAGTTTATGAATTTGTTCAAAACACATGATGATACGTTGAGTTTCAAGGTTCTTTCTTGACCTCAGAAAAAGAAAAAACTCTTAGCTCAACATCCACTCACTGGATTTTTAGGGAGCCTTTCAGCAGCATCTCGTGGTCTTCAATAGCAAATGGAGTTTTTATAAATGAATAAATCAATATGTCATTAATTCATATCATTGATACTATCTTAAGCACTTAATCATAACTATATTAAATGTAATTTACTCATTTATTATGCTATGTTCATGCTTCACAGGAGGAGTTATGCAAATACGCTTGACAAATACATTAATACACACTAAAATATGTCCTTATACAGTATATGCTTACTGCTACAGTATAGTGTTATAGTACATTATAAACCATTTATTAATTATATGCTGCTAACTAATGCTAAATAGAAAATAGAGGTAGATAAAATAAAGCGCTACCCGCATTTTATAGCTTAATAAACGTCTTGTTTCTTCATGGTGGGAACAATAGCCTTCTTCTCAGCCATTATTGTAAAAGGTGCTGGTTTAATCCCTCCGCTCCCCTGTGGTGCTGAGCTGTTTGGACCAGAAGGTAAATGTGTTAGTGTTTGTCTCGGCAGGAGAGCTGTGCCACTGACCTGTATTGCCACCCCCAGCTGGAAACTGACATAGAGGCAGTCAGGACTTTATATTCAGAGTCTGCAGTTTCTATCAGGTCAGAACTCTTCTTATTCATGGCCTTAAAGGGAAAGGGTCTCTGCTGCTTTTCTATATTGTCAAATGTCCCCTTCCTTTTCCTCTGCTAGGGAGTATGGGTCAATTGATGATGTGGATGTTGACTTAAACATAAATGTCAACTTTTTGGATGTAAGTTAAATTTACTATAAACTGAGTTCTAGTACAATATATCGGCATGTTTGCTGCCATGGAATCTTGTTAGACTGTTTGATGTCTACAGAAGGATGTGATCAAGGCCTGGAGGGTTAATCCATCAGAGCCCATCGTTATCCGGCTGCACTTCTCTCTGTCTCGATATCTGGACGGACCTGGTGAGCATCAACAACGCTGCTGCAACCCAGATTTACTATAAGCCAATGTGACACCTGATAACGTGATGTTTCACACCACAGCACCTTCAGTCGAAGTCTTTCAGCCATCCAACACAGATCGTTTCAGTCTTGGGAAACAACTACAGAAGTGAGTTTCCAATCTAGAATTTGCTTGGCATCAATAACTACATTTTTTAGTGCATTATTGCAGTTGTCAATTCAAAATGTTCAGTTCAAATATGTATGAGCATTTTAAGCCTGTTCTTTTTTATTCACAGCCACCTACTGATTGCTCAAAGCAACTCTCCATTTCTGTTCCCCAGTATTCTCACAGTCTTCTTATCTCGGGAGTGGAAACATCTGACCAACGAGAACATTGTAGGCCGACAGAAGAGCAGACACAGCCGGCTCAGGCCAAGTGGGACCATCAAGAAATTTCGTGCAAGACTCAGCGTTTGGCTCCCGCTATCAAAGTATGCGACAATTTAATTCATTCAACAGTTTCAGTGCTGATTCGACCTGTTCTTGAGTTTCTATTCACGGCTTCCTCACTTCCTCACCGCGAGCAGGTCAAGTGAGCTCCAGGAACAAAAGATCATTTTACCAGCAATGAAACTGAACCGTTTCACAAATCACACATTTTCCTACACCTTCAAGAATCCCACAGGAGAGCTCTTCACCTACACACCCAGTGGAAAGGTGAGGTCTTAAAGATCATTCAAAACACGCCTTTGTGACATTCACTTTAGTATTTCATGAACGCTATTGTGTTTCCAGGTTTTTGTCTCTCCTATTAATAAGTTCTGTGAGAGTTTGATAATAGTGTTTGTGTTCCTTCTTCCACAGAGAGTGGTGGTGTCGGCAGTCAAGTCATCTGCACAGCTCACTACCAAACAGCTGATAGAGCTGCTTTTCTCCTCCCAGGCCATCAGGCACTGTAAGACCACCCCGACTCTGCAGCACGGCTTCTTGGTGCAGGTAAAGCATAATTTAAAAAGAAACTGCATCCAGTCCAGACATCTAGTGGTCACCACATACTCTCTCCACATCCTGTGCAGCAGTGATACACTATAGTACAATGCTAGCACTTGCGTTGTAAAAGGAGTAGTTGAACGAGCAGCAAAGTTCCAAATGGAAACTCTTCACTCTAACATTTCTGCATATTGATCCATTTGTTAAATGAAATGAAGAATACCAAAAATAATTTCAAAATAAATATTAAACATAAAAAGAGTTGACAAACAATCTCACCACAATCTCACCACACTCAGTAGCTGTTCTGGAGCTTTTGATCATATTACACAATCTTCCTCAGTGGATGGAGTTACCCAGTTGTCATGGAATTGTAGATTATTTGCACACTTTAAACACCATGTTGGCATGAAAGTTTACATTAAAATGTAGTTACTTGGCAGACAAGAGTTTAAAATAATCTGCCTGGAATTTATTTTGACATGAAAAAAAATTAATATAGGAATAAAACAGGCATTTGTCACCATAATGTCATTTGCGTTTAATGATGGGCAAGATGTTTTACAAATGTTGAAGGATATATGTACATTCCAGCAATTTTAGTTGTAGCTCATATGAAGCAGATGGTGAGATAAACTGCAAGGAAAACATTTAATGATTTTCATTGTGCGCATAGATAATGAGGTATGCTGAGCAGAGAATCCCCACGCTGAATGAATACTGTGTGGTCTGTGACGAGCAACATGTGTTTCAGAACGGCCCGATGTTAAAGGTACACTCCTTCAAAGAAATCAGCTGGTGGTTTAGTGGCTAATCTGCTGAGGCAAAACTAAAAATACACTTGACTGTTAATATATATGTGTATGTGTTTCTAGCCAGCAGTTTGCACCAGGGAGCTCTGTGTGTTTTCCTTTTATGCACTGGGGGTGATGTCTGGCGCTACGGAAGAGGTTGCCACTGGTGCAGAGGTTAGTAACACACACATGCACTTATATAGATAGTGTGGATTATCATAGTATATGGTTGCTGTATTGCAGTACTGTCCGTTCTACAGGTAGTTGACCTGCTGGTGGCCATGTGCAGAGCTGCCCTTCAGTCTTCACGCAAGAACATCATATTTGAACCGTACCCATCTGTTGTTGACCCGTACAACCCCAAAACCCTGGCTTTCAGTCCTAAGGTATCAGCTGAACTAATCCAAAGTATTACCAACTGACTGGACTACTCAGTATGCCATTTCTTTATTCTGAATCAATCATGTATTGTTTTGTGGCAGAGAAAGAGCTACAACAGACTGCAAAAAGCTTTGGACAGTATCTTGTTAATCAGGAGGATGGCACAGGTGACTGATCTTAAAATAACTCCTACACCCACGACACCATATTCAATATTCACACCCGGTCTTCTGAATGTTTCCTCGACAGTTGCATTAATATTAGATGCATGAAACTGTATTTTATCATATCCAGGGTCCATATTCTGAAATAAAAAAGCAGATGGACAAGATAGACCCGCTCGCTCATCCTTTACTGCAATGGTGAGCGACACAATGGAATCTAGCATTTCACTCACATTTCTTAGTCTAGTTCATAAATTGATGTGTCATGTTTCTTAGATTCATATCCAGGTGTGTGTTTGTATGTTTGACGACAGGATTTTAGCAAGCAACAGATCACACATTGTCAAGCTTCCGCTGAACAGGGTATGATAGAGTAGTTAGAATCTGATGTCTTAACACAGTAGTTGCAAGTTTGACAGCAGCAGTAGTTCACAATTGGCAGCCACATATACTGTATAGGAATTTAATTATTTTGTTGCTCTCTAATCTATTTTGTTTTTTATCACTCTGTGCACAATAGCAAGTTAAGTTCATGCACACGCCGCATCAGTTCCTGTTGATCAGCAGCCCTCCATCCAAAGAGGCTCGTTTTCAAACTGCCAAGAAACATTATGGCAGCACCTTTGCCTTCCAGTGTGTAAAGTCAAAGCAGTTCCATTAATATAAAACCTTCATATCAACACTATATTTGGAATATGATCCCTTCTTCATACGCTTAGACCCTATTTCCTCTTCTTTCAGTGGTTCCCACATCGAAAACTGGCACTCTATTTTGAGAAACGGTCTGGTTAATGCCTCTTATACAAAACTACAGGTAGAGTATGTAAATAATTTTGAATTCTTTGAGCCAAGTTAATTTAGGCTTTTAAATCTAATGTAATTCCACTGTGGAGATTTCTACATACTTTTGACTTGATCTCTTTTATCAGGCTTGATTGAATATTTAGACCTATGAGACCTTTTAGAATTTTAAATTAATTGAATTGTTCATTTGCTACAATCTCACATTGTTGGCCTGTTTGCTATTAAAGCTTCATGGAGTTGCATATGGGAAAGGCATCTATCTGAGTCCTATCTCAAACATCTCATTTGAATATTCTGGTATGAACGCACACTATAATTGAAATTTCATGATACTCTGCATACAGAATGACCTGTTTATACAAAGAGCAGCATTACTTACTGATGCTAGCATGTTTTTGGAATGTGTCCTTCCTCTTTGTTCAGAGATGGGTAAAGGGCAACACCAAATACCCACCAAAGAAGAACTCATAAAGAAAAACAACCACATACACAAAATGAAACAGGTAGGCTATCATTGAAACTTTGCCTAGATACAATCTTGTTGTTGTCAATTTGTCATTACATCTCACCATGTATTCTCTCCTTGTCTTAGGAACAGTCGGGACAAGCCAGGTTTTTGCAAAACAGGAATCTAAACTGCGTTGCTCTCTGTGAAGGTAAATTTGAGATTTCAGATGTTAGAAAGAGCCTTGATTTGATAACACAAGGACTGATTTTGTGGCATTGTTTTATAAAAGCTGTCTATATGTCTTGACAGTCATAACATCAAAGGACCTTCAAAAACACGGGAACATTTGGGTGTGTCCGATACCTGACCATGTGTGCACACGTTTCCTCTTTGTGTGAGTTTAACACCTAACTGCCTGGAAAAGCTTTCTGCCTCAGTAAGAAATTTCCAGACTATATTTCTGATGATGTCTTTCTCAGGTATGAGAACGGCCAGGTGGGAGATGTCCACATCAACACTCAGGAAGCCGGGATCCACAGGGAAATTATACAAGTAATTGCTTCAAAGCCGTGCTGAGAGTTTGACGCAAGAAAAAACACTGAGACTGAGAATAGGTCTTAGTGTCTTTGTGGCTACATTTATTTAAGTATTTTATTGGTTTGACTTTTATTGGTTTGACAATAAAACAATGAGCTGCTTGATATTAAATTCATCAGCTTTTGTTTGATTGAAAAACGCTATCTCAAATACCGCCACAAAACCAAATAAGGCATCTTTCTGTTATCAGTTGCATTAATATTGTAGATGAAACCAGTTTGTGTCATGCACCTGTAAAAGCTCTTTTTGCCTTATATCATAATTTACAGTGTGGTGGAATTTAAATCTGTCTACCACCAACGTCAAAACTCTGTACTGTAAGCACATATTTTGTACATTTTTATTATGACACTTTTTTTTTTACTAAACGGTTAAAATATTTGTATATTTTGTTCAACAGATCAAATGTCTTCCTTTTACTTATAACGCAGATTGCCCACAGCTCAAAGGTTGACTTTGTTGTTTGTGTAATACGTGTGTTCTGCCACAAGATGGAACTGTAACCAATAACAACCACTTTCATTGCTAACACAGCCTAGTTCACCCCATACTTGTTATGTTATGGCAGTAATAATTCTAAATGTTTGTAAGTAGAGACTGCTACAGATGTTTGAATTATATCGCATTGTGAGCACATCCAAAACATGGGTGACATGAGCCTGTGATATATTCTGCTTGAGGAAAAACAACTGCACAACACACCAAATGTGTATCATTGAAATTTAGAGTTGTTGTAGCACATGCAGGGACTCCAGTGAACCACAGCCTTTATCCAAATGCTTCACCAATATTCTCATGATGGGAATATATTCACTGATGGACAGTTAATGTTCATTTAATTCGGGGCGGGTGGATTATTCCTCCAATTGTAATTTGCTCTGTGCAATACTGCCACTGAGAGACACAACTTTGTGCTCATTTGTTTGAGTCAGTGAATATCATGGGGTGTATACCATCCTGTGAGGCAGAAATGCACCATTATAACAGTGTACTGGTTCCATATGAGCCCCACAGCTGCCTCCTGACCTCCTCCCTCGGCTCAGCTCCTCTAAAGAAAGCATCTAGGAAAACACCTCTGTTTGCATATGGATAGAGATCTTTTCTTACAAATTCTGGCTTTAAGGGTTTATACAAGTTTGGCAGCTCCAACATACTATGATTGTCCTTATAAATGTCATTGATTCAAAAGAGGCACAAATGATGTAGGGAGCATTTTCTGGGTCAGCCCAGCAGGCAATGGACTGAAGAGAGGAAAACTGTGAAGTTGCTGTAATAGCCCAAAGGAAGACATTTCTCAAGGACCATATGGCTCTTCGGTGATAGTGCAGAGGGGAAGTCGTCTTAAAAACCATGATATACTGTGTGTTCCCATAACGATTATATTATTTTCAATTATCTTTACCCCAGTGAGATTATAGTTTGGTGCAAAATCTGCAAAAAGGCACATTTAGAATGCCAACAATCAAAACCAATTCAGTTAAAACAATAGATTGTTTCTTCTGCATGCCTTGTTAAATCTCATGAACTCATATTTATTCATCCATATAATTCAAGCAACCACATGGACAAATAAAATCTCTAAGCCCTCGAGGGTTTAACAATTTTCCCTCCAAAACCAACAAACTAGAATGTGGAAGACATTATTTAATGTTGCATGTGCCTTTAAGAGCACTATGTCCCACTCTACATGTCTCTCTCCAAGGCTCATATGTGTTTGTTGGCATCAGCTGTCCTAGAGCAAGGACATCTATTCCTTCACATCAATGGGATTAGAGGAAGAAATGCCCTGTTCGTACTGCCGGCTGTCATCGCAGTGCTCAGAAGACAACAAGGAAATGCGGTATGGACAGAGGACAGAAAAAAGAGCAAGATAAGTCAGAAGTTTGGATTACAAAGCTGATCAGTTTTTAGTTTAGAAACGTGCTTCCGATCTCAAGGGGGATATGCAAATAATCCAAGGTTGCGAGTGCAGAAACTGCATCCTGCGCTGTTATTTCATTGCGTTCTTACAATGACCGAACCCAAGGGTCAGATGAAGAGTTCATATGGTGCAAGCAGCACTGTAATGGAACTGCAATGTGCTTCATTCAGCCCTGATGTACCAGCTTCATCTTTGTCTCCAAGACTTGACCAGAGCAACTTCAGGAGAGTCAGCCGCACAGAGGACAGCGGTCCCTACCCGATCCCCGGCCTAGCAGCAGACGTCCTGCACATGCAAGTGAAAGAAGGAAGCAAGATCCGCAATCTGCTGCGGTTTGCAACAGCTCGCATGCAAGAGGAGGGAAAAGACAGCAATGGGGCATCACTGAGACAGGTGGTCTTCACTGGCTCAGGTAGAGGAGTCACCAAGACCATCACCTGTGTGGAGATTCTGAAACGTAAAGTGGGAGGGCTCCACCAGGTGTCCAAGCTCTACTACAAGACGGTGAATGAGGTCTGGGAGAGTCCACAACAGGGAGCACCAGGTGTAACCATGCAGAGGACAGTCCCTGCTATTTGCATCCTGCTCTCTAAAGACCATCTGGATCCCCAGGAGCCTGGATACCAACCCCCCCAAACCCTGAATGTTCCCACAGAGGATGCAGAGAGAAGTAGAGCTCTACTGAGGCCAGCTCACAGTCCCTGCTCACAGCACACAGCCAAGAGAGTCTGTCTGGATGACTGGAGTGTATGTTCTCCACGAACATCTGACTACATTACAGGAAATTAACCTATACAGTATTAGGCTTGATCAGAGGGTTATTTTATTATGTCTTTTTAGCTGCATCAAGTTTGCCTAAAATGTTAAATACCTCTGAATTTCAACTTTTATATCGTAATGTTTATGTAAGGTATTCCACCACTAAAGTCAACAATTGCCTCTGCCTCCAATAGCCAAAACAAACAGTTTCTCAATTCATAATCTTCTCTGAATGATGTGCAGCAATACATGTGCATGTTGAAATTTAAATCACTTGGTAACTTTGCTATGAAAGTAATGTATGTGTTTGAATTATTATTAGCAGCAATATAAATGGTCACATTGGTAGTTAAATATTAGTAATATCAGAGCTTATTCTGATGCAAAAGGTCAACAAAGCACTGCAAAAGTACACACAATTGCTCATTGTAAACATAACGGTTTTAATTCTGTTTTCTACTTTCTTCATGTACATTATCATGGATCACAGGACCAGAATGATTTGGTTATGTCTTTTTATGTACGTAACATCTCTGAAATAAATGAACTAGCTTGAAAATGCATCTCTTTGCAACTTTGATGATTTAGGCTGTGAGTGTAGACGCATCATTTATTGGAATGAAAGTAGTAGTATCCTTACAGAATGGAAGCTGTTTAAAGCTCTCAACCTGGAACTTTACAGAGAGAAACCCCAGGTTTATGCATATCGCCACCAGCAGTCAATCCACATTGATCCAGGTTTGTGTTTGTGAATTACAATCTGACCTCTAAAACCTGCCATCTGGGAGACTTTTCTCTGCATTCTAGTGAAATTGGAAAATAATAGTATCCAATGCCAGAAGTTTTGGGACTATTTAACTCCCATTTTCTAGTCTCTAGTCTTATTATAGTCTGTAGGCAACCTTTATCAAAAATGTGATGTAGTGTGTAGTGTGTGTGCAGTACTTAGTATAGGCAGGGAAGGCACAGGTCTATTTGTACAGCACATTTTTATACACATGGTAATTCAAAGTCATGAATATATTAATTAGGTCTAATAGAATTCTATTAGAATTGTATTCTGCTTCGAGTTTTTTTTTTATAGCGTCCTACTAAAAAATATCCCATGATTACAGAACCTTTCTGTGACAATAATAACGTACTCCACTGGGGGCAACTCGTCTTAAAATAAAGACAGAAAAATAATAAAAGTGTTCAGCACTTTACAGTTTTATTTCGAGTTCAAAGTCAGAACCAGCAGGTCAACGAAACAAACGAGTGATGAGCTGCATTCTGCACATGCGCAGAACGGGATCGCGGACTCGACGAGCAGCAAGTTAGCTGTAGCTTTATCTTAGCTTCCGCCTGCCAAATCTCACCGGTGCGTGTAGCTGCTGTCCTGCATAATGTTCAGAGCCGCCGTCCGACTGTCAGTCTCCGGTGTCCGGAGTTTAACCCGTACTCAACCCGGGTGCCAAGGTATTTGTCTCTGAATATTATTAATTTGTAATCGGGTTGCTTGCGATACTGTCAGGGCGAAGTTCCAGCGGAAATCAATTGTGGCTGTCGGAACATTGTGGTGCCTACACAGTTAAGCTAGCTAACGCTAGCTGATAATGGCTCAGCCAGTGTAACTGTCGCTTATAAATACACGCCACACTGGTAAACGTGCTAATGTTTCAGTCCAAATATGTTGACTTCCGTTCAGTACTGCAATAACCCGCATAACCTGCGTGTGTGCGGGTCTAAAAATGTCCCGGTGTTCAGCTCGGCGGTGTCTGTCCTTGCCATGACCCATATGGAGGGCTGAGTGTGGGGCCTTGTGGTTCTACTGCCGATGCTAGTTGCTAACTAGGTTAGTTGACTAGTAGCCGTGTTCAGTGTACCAGTCGTGAGTGTTCTTGACATCAAGGTATGGCTTGGTGCAGACTATAGCGACCAGGAAACACTCGTTACTCTAATGTTGTCGTGATGTTTTTGCTAAAAAAAAAAGGCTCTAAAATTCTACATTATCGATCATGGGAGTTGAACGAAACAGATGTACGTTAACTGTGCGATTCCCACATCCTCTTAAATAAATCATACGGACCAGAGTATAACTATAGGTCAAATCGGGACGTTGGAAATGATCCAGCTGCATTACCTTGCAGTGCTAGGTAGAAAGAGGCATTTGTCCTTTGACTCAGTGTTGATGTCCCTGACTGTGTTTGCCCTTCCACATTACCTGACACTGGATGCCACTGTAAGTGCTGTATGGTGATAGGTTGTTCAACTAAACAGTGTTTTCACCATGCAGCTGTTTTGGCATCAAGGTGTTACTCACATGGGAAGCAAGAGACAGATGAGGAGTTTGATGCCCGCTGGGTGACCTATTTCAACAAGCAAGACATTGACGCATGGGAGCTAAGAAAAGGTACGTTTATGGATGACGGTTAAACCGAATCACTAATGTTATTAGCATTGTGATATTTACAACTGAGACTGAAGACACGTGTCCAACCATTATTGCCGGGTTCAGTATAAGGACGTTGTTGTCAGAAGTTTAGAAAGTTGAAGCTATGGATAAGTGATGATGCAGAATTTACAATGATTCGACAGTCGTCAACTATGACTTGCGCCATGACTGTATTGGATTTCCAGGATTCATTACAGTGGTGAAATTGTTTTTTGTTTGTTTTTGTTTTTTTGTTAATTTGCTGAATATTCCAAAACAAAATGGTATACTGTATTGTAGTCAAGCTGCTAAAATGTAAACACGGTAGACATTAAAATGTTTACTATGCACATTTTCTTTCCATTAAATTAGATTAATAATTAATAAATGCATTTTGAATGAGTGACATAACTGATCTGAGATACCACAACAATATTTTTTCAATACCTCAGTTTGAGAAATGTACATGCCCTTTTTTTTTATTTAACAAAAGAATCCAAACATCGCAAATGTTAAATGTTAGGAAATAAGTCGTACAAGAACATGTCTTTGAACTTGTAAATATGATTTGAAATCAGAAACTCTGATAAAAGAATAAATACTGAAGAGTTCCAATCTGATCAAGCATTCAATGCCACATTTGGTACTCTACCGTTTTCAATCCGCATGGTTGTCCGGTACAAACAGGTCACAAATATCAAGTTTCATTGTTAAAACGGGCTCAGTAATTTGCTAAAACAGCTGGACACTGTAGCTTTTAGCAAACAGGACTCAACGTAATAAGACAGTTATTTGGCACTATTTTCAGGGATTAATACAGATTTAAACCATGCATTTGTGAGTATTTTTGGCTCCAGGAGTTTGTGTGTGTGTGTGTGTGTGTGTGTGTGGGATCAAATCAATAATAAGCTGTTTATTGTAATGAAGGAACCCAGTTACTGTGGAGGTCTATGGTATAAAGGGATAAGATGCATTCTATCAAACTACATAAAAAGTACTTTTTTAATTGGGGTCAGTTTGTTTTGGTCTTTGTGAGATTTATTCACATAGAAACAATATTGAATGTTTCTAATCTTATCCTGTTTAAGCAACAGAGGAAATGAAAGAAATGTGGCTTATAGTAAAAATGTTTTTTTATTTTATTTTTTATTTTTTCTCTGTTCTCCAATTAAGAAATGTAATTCCTTTCAGGGATGAACACATTGATTGGTTACGATCTTGTACCCGAGCCAAAGATTCTCGAGGCAGCACTGAGAGCCTGTCGGAGATTAAACGACTTGGCCAGCGCTATCCGTATTTTGGAAGCTGTGAAGGTGAGAGGAAAAGACTTATAATTTTGGGAGTATTGCCAACCAGCGTCTTTGCAGTTGTTAGTCATAAGTTAATGATTAATGTGTTTTACCATTTCTTATTCCCTCAGGACAAAGCCGGCCCTCATAAAGACATCTACCCCTACCTGCTCCAAGAGCTGAGGCCAACATTAGACGAGCTTGGCATCTCTACACCCGAAGAGCTCGGCATTGACAAAGTGTAGATGAGTAGGTATTAAAACTGTCTGATCAGTCATCTCCCCATCAGGTTTGTCATAAGACGGCAGTTTAACAGAAATGTTGTTTGTTTCAGATCTAACGATGGTGGATATCCCAGGACACCCTTGTACTTTAAATGTTTGCCTCAAATAAAACGCGTGATATTTAATTCAGCCTTTATTACGTTCTTTTGCTTGTAAAATATTGATGGACCCAATAAAGGAAACTATCTTTTATTGAGTGTCACAAGTATGTTTGGGATATTTTAAATGGTCTGAGTACTAATTGAAGCAATACATTAATTTCAAGTTGCTTTTGACAGAGCAGAGTGTCACTGTGGTGCTTGTTGTCTGAGTGTGTTTGGGCTTTGCCACAAGGGAGCAGTGTTTTCACACGAATGTACAAATCATTCTACTGTATTTGAGCTTTATCACATCTGTTTTCATTTCAGGGAAAATGTACATGCTGTTAAAATAAACTTATTCAAATGGCAAATGGCGTCATGTTGTTATCAACACACAACTGTATTATTGAGAGAAGGGACATTAAATATGACCGTTAAATTGTTTATGCAGTTTTAAATGGAACAGTAGGCAATTTTTATTTAAACAATTTTACATATGGATTATATGTATAATAGTGGATTATTTGAATAGTGGGATGTTGTGTATATTTCCATGAGCTACCTTTTTATTGAGGTGAGCAGAAACCTATGTACATCCATAAGTAAAAGCATTAACATTAAAGGGTTAAGAAAATGGGCCTATGGTGTAAATTGTAGTTGAAATGGGCACAATTGTTCCAACGTTCTTATGAAGAACAGGATGTGTACTTAAGATCCTCTCTGACTTGGAGTGGGAGGATTCAAACTGTCAGTAATTGACTTACTGACTGCTTATATTTGTTTTATTGAAAAAGTCGCACTTCTGCATCTGCTGCTACAAGGTTACTGTGACTGAATCTATGAGACGAACAGATTTTACAGAAGTTTAGATATGTGAGAGGAATGACTGCGTTCAGGTCTTGTGCCCCTTTTTCAAGTCCCCAAATGCACGGTTTGACTGCTACAGTGTATGAATGGGTTGTGATTTATCTCTCAATTTAAGTGATGTTTTTGCCTGGTGCTCTCTGAAAACATCTTTTAACTCACTGAAAGCTAATTCTTTACTTTTATTCTTATTTTTTGCCGTTATCCTCTAATAAATCAGGTCACAGCATGTGCCTTGGGCTGTTTATAGAGGGGTGGGAGTCACTCTAACCACTGCTTCCCATGAAAGTAGGATTTCCAGCATTGTTGCAGTTGGTATTGGGCTGTTCAAAAAAAAAACCCAGCACATTAGATGCTCACCAAGGTGCCAGATTGCTCTTAAAATTGCTTTTGAAGCCAACCAAAAGTCAACAGAGCAATACTTGTCTTGTTTGGGCTCCAAAAAAAAAACCAATTAAAACTTGAGTGATAAAGTTAACAAGACTCCCAACAAATGCATGTATTTTCTAATGCCAGGAACAGGAATGAAGTGTGGACCGTTTGGGAACATTGTAAATATTGGATGGAGTTAACCTCTGCCAGCACTTTATAGCCAGAATGAGTTTCCGAGCGTGTTTTGTGTCGTGAAATGTGGAGAACAGAGAGGCGGCTCCAGATCAAAATATGTTGTTGTTATATTGTTAGAGGGCGTGTTCCCTGGAACAGACCACAGCAGCTGGGGGGGTCGTTCCCTCAAGGGTCGCGAGCAACGAAACCCACTTTACGAGCTGTGCGCGCGGGGCGGGGCGGGGCTTTCACTGAGCCGGGTTGGGGTTGGCTGGTTGGCTGGTGCTGGTTGGTGGTTGGGGTTGGCTGGTTGGTTGGTTGGGGTTGGCTGGTTGGTCGGTGCTGGTTGGGGGGTGCAGGCCACTCAAGTCAAACACAATCAGAGATGTTTGAGTTTCCGTGCGCAGTGAGCAGGGAGGTGGAGGCGCACAGCGTTACTGCTTCACCCCTCCTCCAGCTCCGGCCGCTCGGGCTGTTTTGCACCACCTTCCATCAGGAGAGTCAGAGAAAAGAAAAAGAAAAAAACCCCAGAAGAAAAACCTGGTCATGCGATGCGATTTATAGGAGAGAAGGAAAAACTAGACGAGACCTGTTGGCGATGATGGATCAGTCAAAGGCGCAAACGGTGAGTGTCGACGAGCTGAGGACGTTCGTGTCTGTTACAGTAACAAAGCCGGGGACGTTTCCACTCTAACGACCAGGTTCAGTGGTGTTTCACAATGTTTATCTGCGCTGTGAAATAAAGTAGGGGTTTTTTGTTTTTTTTACCTTCTTTCATATTTAAGTAGCTTTTCGAAAGAGGGGACACAGGAAACATTTGTGTCCGGCTTGTGATTTATTCTCCTCCGATTTTCTGTTAATAATTGTTAAAAGCCATCGAGCTTGGTTTCACTTCTTTAATCCACCAATAATGTGCTTTCTGGGGCAGAGAAAGCGTTTCACTTCAGCTTACACGTTTCTGTGGATCCACAACCAAATGTGTATAACGTTATTTACACACCTATTTAGGCCGAAACAGCAATTTGGTAAAAGTTTAATTTAGTACATTTTTGTATTGGTTGACTTCAGTTGCTTGCTGAATGCAGTTTTCTCTTATAACTTTTGATCATTTGCTGCCGCGTATGAGAAAAACTTGTGAAAAGTGAAGTAAGACATGACATGTCCTCAGTGAAGTTGATGAGTTTGTGTTGGGGTTTTTTTTTTTTGCTTGTTCATAGTCCAGCTTATCTGAGGAGGGCAGCTCAGCTGGGTGTCCACAGTTCAGTCCTGCTGGCGTGAAGCTGGAGGCGGTGATGGAGCAGCTGCAGAGGCAGCAAGAGACCAAACTGGAGATGAACCTGCAAGAGAAACATCTTCAAGCCCAGCTCCTGTTTGCTCAACATGCTGCTGCTGCTGCAGCGAGGGCCTCTGGCTCCAGAATAGACTCTGCGTTATTTGGCAAAGCAGATGGACAGACTTATCAAGCAGCTCAACAAGCCTTCAACAGCCATCTCAGCAGAATGGATCCAGATGCGGAAGATGAAGACTCGGAAGATGCGGAACGGGAAATGGTGAAGCCCGAAGAGAACGAGGAGGTGGAGGGAGACGAGGAGGAGGAGGAGGAGGAGGAGGAGGACGACGACGATGGGCCTCCTCAGCAGATGAAGAAGCCTCGACTCCAGCAGGTTCCCGGAATCCCCTTCCCTCTTTATCCTCAGTTGTCTGCTGGGAAGACGGAATCTCCACCTTCCGAAATAAAACAGGAACGTGAGGAGAAGGACGGGCTGTCGTCCGTAGGTCAACAAGCCTTCACATCACCCAATGGCTTTGCTGACTGGGGCTATGATGAGCCATTCAAACAAGTAAGCTACCTTTGATTTGGCTGCCCAAATCACGGCCATGTTTGTTTTTTCTTTGCTCTATTGTTTACTATCGTTTTTATAGTGAATTTCTGAACATTTTCTCTCCTAAACACAGATGCATGAAATCCCACTGTCATGTCTCTGGCCACTCTTGGCTGCATTGTAGTGATTATACCTCACTTCATGTTTACTGAGAGGAGATGAACATCTGTAACTCTCCTGTTTAGCCGGTGTGTGTGATCTGTTCTAACTCTTTATTATTAATTGTTGCCTTCTTCCTGGAGAGCGTCGAGCTCACTGCTGCCTGGTCTGCCTCCTGTTTTCTCACATGTGGAGAAATGGAACATGTCCTTTTGGAAAGATGCCAGAACTTGATACTGTTTAATTACTGGCCAGGCCAGAGACCCCTCCTTCTGCCACACGTCTCGCACTTTTGCAAACGCGTCCTGAAGTTAAAATGAGAGCAGAGGGTTAATGAAATGGCACCAGACATGTATTTCTTCACATGAGGTGGCCTTTTCTCTCTTTGTATCAGCCAGGTCTCCCATAAACATGAAAAAAGATATTGTAGTATTAAACATGAGATCCAGAACTAGTACTTATGAGCTCTTTTTTCATCAGATATGTTTTACTGCATAGATTTGGAACCTCAGTAGGCTCATAAAACTCACTGCTGATGTAGCTGTAGCTCAGTGGATAGCTATGCATAATTTAGCTGTTGCTTGGCAACACTAAATGGCAGCTTAATTCAGCTGCAAGTAATCAATACAGTATATGGCTGCAGCAGTGAGAGTGCATTTTTTTTTTTCTCAGCCCAGCACAACAGCTTCTGTTTAATGTTGAGATACTGTTGTTAAAAGAACTTAATTGTATGTGTGTGAAATGGTTTGGATTTTGTTTTTTGCATTCCTTAAGCACAAGACACTTCTAAGAACCATAATTGATCATTAGAACATACATTAAATGTATGTAAGAGATTTGGTGCAACCCATTTCTGCCAACATCTTCGTATGTGGTCAGAGTAACTTTGGATGCTGTTTAAATGACTTAGAGGGGGATTGCTTGTGATACTTAATTTAATCCTATTTTACGTATATGTCACGCTGAAAATCAATTACAGGTTTCTTTTATTATTGCTAACTGGTGTGTAGGGAACATTTTTGAGCTTAGCAAGCTAGTAAAATGGTAAACTATAACCTAAACCCAACCTACTATTGCCTAAACTGTAGATGGCTCATTGTTCCTTTTGATTAATGTTTGAGTGAATTTCAAAACTTCTCTTCAGTAGTTCGCAATGAAGTTGTCTTATGTGACATGCATGTAAATAAGTTCCCTTTGTTACGTATAGTTTGAAATGGGGTCTATTGTGAGTTAACTGGTGGCTGGTTGAAAGTGTTGGTTTATTTAGTTTTGTTACCCTATCTTTGCCCTTAAATTGTGTCCCTCTAGTACTTCTTTAGCTTTTTCTTTCATTCATTTCATTAATCAAACATGGACGTACCGTACAGCCATGCTTCGCTCCTTGTGTGGGGTTTCACTGTACACCCTTAAATGGCATGGGGCGGGCATGTAAAGCCCCTGATCGCTCTCCGTCCCAGTTCACATCACAGCAAGGGGCCAGATAAATGATCTTCACTTGTTCGGCTGACTAAAGACCAAATGATTTAGTTTAGATTAAAAATGTGGTCATTTTGAAGAGGGATAGGTTTTCTCTGTTGCTCTGTTGGAGCAGCTGAATGATTTTTAATGACCCCATTGTAAGTGATTGTTTCCTGTTAGTGTTAATCTTTGAGTATCATTTACTTAATTTGATCTTGACTGGTTGAACAGACACACTTCCACAGAACTACATTGTGTGTAGTCATACGCATTAACCTGATGATTTGTAATTAAAATACATGAAATCATCTAAAAGCCTAATAAATGGTAGCTTTTTTTTTTTAACAAAACAAAAGAAACCTTTTCTTGACCTGAATACTATCAGGATTCCCAGAGCTGGATGTGTGAAAACTCTGTGAGCAATTAACTGAAAGCTCTTTTGTTAATAGATCCGCAGTAGGTCTCATCAATAAGGGGGGAAGGGTTTTATTACCATTTGATGGTGAAAAGACTGGGCTGTTTATCTACCTTCACATCAATAAGCTTTCTGGTGGGGGGGGGGGCAAAGTCCTTTTATTAGAAATTCTAAGCTGAAGCCATTAAATGTGTAGACGGCTCTGCCACCACAGGGGATACATACAGTTATACTGTTTAACCAGTTAAAAATCTAAAAACAGAGAAATAAAAAATTATTTCCCAGAGAAAAGGTAGGTGTTTACAGGGGCAACTTAGTTCTGCATTTTGGGGCACATAGAAGGATCCTGGGGTAGCTCAAGTAATTAAAAAAAGAAATTGAAATTACCGTTTTATTTAAAGAATATATCCTCCTATTGAGTCAGCTGTATCTCTACAGGGTTCGTACAAAGCCTTGAACATTTGGAAATGCTTAATTTTAACTGTTGTGTTTTCAAGGTTAGGATTATTCTTGAATCCAAATATTCTCCTTGAAAAATGCTTGATTTTCAACATAATCTGGTGTTTCATCATGTGAACCAAAAATGTCTTGATATTTGAAATGAAGCCCGTCATTTGTTTCATCTCTCCTGTCATTTAAAGTAACAGTTTAGATGTGATGATAAAGGTTTCAAGAGAGACTGGAAGGCTCTTGGTTTAGTTACCTTGAAAGTGCTTGAAAGGTGTTTTACTCTTAAAAAGCTGTATCAGCCATGTCCTATAGTGTGTGTGTGTGTTAAAGCAAGCAAGCTAGAAGTAGTTGGCTAAAAGTAATGATAAAGGGTCTCTCTCTCGATAGATAGATAGATAGATAGATAGATATTGGTGTTAAATAACATCCAGTATGAAATAAATGAAAGTGAACTTTGATAGGGCTGTGGGGGTGCATCTGACAACAAAGGCTGGGAACCACAGCGTTACAATATGATTTATATGTTTGTGTGTCAGCATTTGCGGTTTGAATTGTGTTTTTACTGTAAACACGAGGAGAGTTACAGTTGGACTGGAAGCCAGCAGATTATTGGTTCCCATGTGTATTGCTCAAAGGGTCAGAAATGTTAAGGTCATTAACCCCAGCTCGGACGATTTAGGGAATGGTGTAATGTGTTTAAAGTACAAAATGACACATTTGAATGAAACTATCAAGTAAAATCATTAAGCGGCAAGACAAAGTAAAAACAGCCAGTTATTTTGATAAACCACAGGAATGGCAACTGAAGCATTTGATCCTGTCAAAGACAAAATTCTAGTCTTGTTGTCTAAAATACACATGCTCATTTTAAATTTAAAGCATGTTCACATAAAATCAAACAAACTTTAATATGAAACCAATGCACGTGAGAAAATAAGAGATGAAAATGTAATAAAATAGAATTTCAGATAGACTAAAAAGTAGATAAGATAAAGGACAAAAAAAGAAATAATGAGGAATACATCAATTATTAAATTAATCATAATAAAATAAATGAGAGTAATATAGAATAAGAGTTTACTACAAATACATAAAGGTAGTTGAGTAAAATAAAGTAGTGGTCAGCACTCGGGCCACAGAGTTCTGAATCAGCTGCAGCTGATTTTATACTTTTCTTGGGTCAACCAGATAGGTGAACATTACAGTAGTCCAGCCTTCTCGAAAAAAAAATAAAAAAAGCGTGCATCAGTCTCTCAGTCAGTCAAAGAGAAATGGTCACACTTTAGCAATATTTTTAAGGTGACTTTAAAAAAAAAAAAAAAAAAGCAGAGTTGGTCTTAAAGGTCAGCTCTGAGTCAGTGACCACACCAAGGTTTCTTGCTTGTTAGCTTGGGGTCAAGATCAAGGGAATTTAATTTTGCGACCGGTTTCCCTCTCTGAGCTTTAGGGTCTACAACTTAAAATTAAGTTTCTTTTTTTTCAGTGACAGCCAGACATTAATATCTAAAATGCATACAGTTGTGTGTTATCAGCATAATTATGGAAAGAGATGCTGTGTCTCCTGATGACATCACAGAGGGGTAACATATATGGAGTGGCCCTAAAATCAATCCTTTGGGGGAACCCCACACGTTATTTTGCAGGTTTTGGAGAAGTTATCTATTGCAACAAAGGACTCTCTGTCAGAAAGTTAAGAGGAAAACCAGTTAATACCCGACAGTCCAATGTGATTCCTCAGTCTATTTAAAATAATTTTGTATGTAAGTGTATCAACACTGAAGGTTTATTGTCATCTAGACGTATCCTGATGTCATTGACTACTTTTACTAGGTCTGTCTCAGTGCTATGATTAGTCCGAAAGCCAGATTGAAACATTTCAAACTTATTGTTAGAGTTAATGAAATTGCTTAATTGAGCGTAGACCAGTTTTTCTAACATTTTACTTAAACATGGAAGATTAGCAATTGGTCTGGAACTGTTTGGTGTCAAGGTTACATTTTTCTTTTTCTAGAAAGATGCTTCACAAGTGCAATCTTGAATGCTGTGGGGAATACGCCTCGTTGCAACAAATGATTTTTAGAAATTGTAAGGACCTCCTCAGACACTGAATTAAAGACTTTTTAAAAAAAGGAGGTTGGGATTGGGGCGTGGGTGCATGTGGAGGACTTCAGTGTTACCACTTCTCTCAGCATGTCGGCTCACCCAAGATAAAGCTGTCCAGCAGGGCTTCACACTTTATGCTGGATGTTTCTTCAGTTCTGATGACATTGTGTAGCTGACAGATACCAGACCTGATGCTGGCTGTCTTCTCTTTGAAGTAGTCCTCAAATTCATCATATTTTAGAAGCGATAAGATGGTTGCTTTGGTCAGTAGTAGGGTTAATGAAGTGATCGATGGTTTTTAAAAAGAACTTTCGGGGTGCTTATGTTAATTTATCAGGTTAGAAAAATCTAATTGCCTAGCAGTCCAAATTGCTTTATTATAAATGTTTAATTTTTCCAATAAAATCTCTTTATGCACATGTAACTTAGTTTTGGACCATCTACGTTCTGCAATCCGACGGTCCCTACTTAATTTAGTGGTTTCATAATTTACCCATGGCATGCTCCTCTTTTTTTGCCATTTTTATTATCGCAAGTGGTGAAACGGCATCAAGGGCTTGTAGCCAAGTTATTGTTAACTCCATTAAGGAGACTGTAAATTGAGGAGGCGGTAGATGCAATGTGGTTTCTGGTAATATGTGCTAAGATGTTTGAGGTCACTTCAGGAGTAAAACTGCGCCTTTTTTTTTTTTTTTTTTTTCTTTCTTACCACTTGCTCATACAAGTTGGCAGTGTACAATTTTTAAAAAAGCATTACAAAGTAGACAGTGATGGTCTGAGGAAGCCATGTCAACGACAGAAACATTTATGTTCAGCCCATATGGACTAAAGTGTGACCTACCTTATGGATTGGCTCATTAACATGTTGTTTAAAACCCATACACTAATACATTTAAAAAGTCCTTGACTTTGTTATTCGTCTTATCAACATGTATATTAAAATCACAAATTAAACTTGAACTATCATATTTCACATGAATGCATGTTAGACAGTCAGTGTTTTGGCCGTCAGTAGGTCGTTACTGTCAACATTGGTGGCTGACAGTTCAAGGTTACTGCATTATGCTGAAATGAAGAAGAAGCTCCAACGTCAACATCTCTATCATTTTAGAGTGTCATCAGCATTGTAGCTGTCCCCCCACCTTTCCTACCTTCTCTACAGGAATGGGAGAACACATCATTTGCAGGGAAGGCTTCTTTAAGTATTGCTGGTGCATCCACACCCAATCAGGTTTCTGTGAGAAATGGACAGTGCCGTTAGGTCTGTATTTCAGACTAGGCAGGCGTGCATTTGGTCTAGTTGTGATTACATTTACATGTAGGTCTATCACTGGGCTCTATGTGAGCGTTAGCAGGACAATAACCTCTCTGTAGGCTTTTCCACACAGTTGAACACACACTGCCTGCCCTCCGCGCACATTTTTAACCTTTAACTGTCACGTTAGGGGGGAGGTCATGGAGGAATACTCATGTCATATCAAACTACCTATTGAGCATGGGGTTTTCCATTAACCTGCCTTTTTATGTGACCTGCTTTAAACGGACATGAATGTATACACAACATGACAGTACAGGCACCCAGATGCTTTCGGTGACCAGCGGTTGATCCATCTGCAGTCAACGGTGATTTCAGTGCCCGGGGGGGGGGGGTTGGACACAGGAAGTGGGAAACACAAGTCCAGAGTTTTTGAGGAAAACATGACAAATATAGAGATGCTAATAATCCTGTGTATACTGCACGTCAGGTGGTCGGTATATAAAGTAGCAGCATCCATTTTTGATCTGAAATACGGAATTGGAAATTAACTTCTAAACTTGCGTGTGTTTTTGCCCACGCTCTCCTCATTACATTCACCATAAATCAAGCAGACAAAGAGGACAAACTGGTCACCGACGTTTCTCTCTGTGGCTGTGTTTACAGAAAGGAAGTGCCATCTGGGCTGAGGAGAATGACGGAGGAAGAGTAAGAGGAGAACCATCCAGGGACTTTGCCAAGGTTAGTAGATTTGGTAGATGTACGTAAACAAGAATATGCCCAAAATAACCACCGAGTGAGTGTCCCCTAAATGTCTGTGAGTGTCCCCTAAATGTCTGTTTGTCTGCCCTGCGATTGACTGGCGACCAGTCCAGGGTGTTTCCCTGCCTCTCGCCCAAATGTTAGCTGGGATAGGCTCCAGCCCCCCCCTGTGACCCTTCGGGATAAGCAGTATGGATAATGAATGAATGAATGAACCACCGAGTAACTGCTGACTAGCTTGCTGATGTTTTTCTTTTTTCAAATGTACAGCTTTATGAACTGGATAATGACCCACAACGGAAGGAGTTCCTTGATGAGCTCTTTGTCTTCATGCAGAAGCGAGGTAAGATTCAGAGTTGGAGCTCTCTGGTTTTACAAGTCTTTGTTTTTGTGAGTAGCTAAGGAAACTCTTATGTTCCTTTCTTACTTTATCAACCAAACTCTCTTCAGCATCAAATAAATAAAATAGCGGTGCCCTTGAGGCAATGCTGATGAAATGGTTTATTGATTGGCGATGTGCTCCTTTCTTAATAATAAAGTGGCAGTTTCAGCAGTAGGACTGGTCTTACATTGCTGACATTATGGCAAGTGAATACAACATCACACTGTAGTGTTAAACCCACTGTCATAAACTGCTGGTCAGAGTTGAAGATTGAATGATCTGAGCTGAAAGGTGTTTTAAAATGATTTACCCTTTTTTTATTGTGTTTTGTTTTTGTGTTTTTAAATTTAAATAATGGAAGCCTTTTATCTTTAAAGTTTACTCTATTATCACATGAATTAATTCACTTTTCATAGATTTGCAATACAAATAAATTAAAGACAAGATTTTAAATACCTCAGGAGTTCATCGAAACATTCAGAAAATCAAATGACTAATTACAGTTAATTGCCAAAATGTTATATTAGTAAAAGAAATGCTGGTCCTTAAATGCAATTTCTTTTTTTTACTTGATGTTTGTTTTAAAGCAGGGGAAACGGATTGTATTATCAATGTATAGAAAGCAATATAAACAGTTTTTTGCTGGTCCACAATAGCATGGTAACACACTTGAAGCTCTACAGGTCGAAAAATTAACCCTGCAGGTTTTACAAGTCCTATCTAGTAAACATTCCCAAATCTATTAAAGTGCTCGGGTGCTAATGATAAAATTCTTCAATTCTCAGTTTTCTATGGCATTTAAAGTGACTAAACTCTACATTACAATTTCCGATCTTTCAAAAATCAAGGATTTCTTTTGAAGATTGTTTGTTTTTCAACAAGAATCACAATTAGCAAATGAAGTGCATCTGAAATTCCTGGAGGCTTTAACAGTAGACTTTTGTCTATGCCTTAAATCCTATAGTTGTGTAGCAGTGTTAAGAACTGCATGTTAAAGATTAATTTTGGTCCAATTTGGTGAAGGCAAATCCCTGTCGAGCAAAAGTAGATTGTCAGCAATCTTTACTCATCTGTGCAAAGATCAGGGCCATGGCAAATGTGTGCGTCTGTGGCATGTGTTCGTCGTAAGCACGAAGTAATCTACTTCAATTACAACGCCTCCTTCGTTAATTGGCTTTACTTCAAATTGGGATTGGAAGGGGTAGCTCTCAACCCTGTGATTGGCAGGCACTGCTGGCTCTTAAAGCACCCCTCCCCCAGTGCTCAAATGCAGCAACAGAGCTGCTTTTGTGGAATTATCACCACCCCCATCCATCTGAAATAAGCTTCATTAGAGAAGTCAACTCCCACAGATTATACATGCTAAGCCATGTTACCTAACATTAACATCAGGTTTGTAAGTCCTCTTCCTCCTCATGCCTGGCCTTAATAGTGGTTTTGCAAGACCACTTTTGTTTTGTGCCAGCTATTTATGAGTAGAAGAATGAAAAGTAATACATTTTGTTGCATTTATCCTCTCATTCATTCAGGAACTCCTGTGAACCGCATTCCTATCATGGCGAAGCAGGTGCTTGACCTGTACAGGCTTTATAAGCTTGTGACGGAGAAGGGAGGCCTGGTGGAGGTTATTAACAAGAAGATCTGGAGGGAGATCACCAAAGGCCTCAACCTCCCCACATCCATCACCAGCGCAGCCTTCACCCTCCGCACCCAGTAGGTGTCTTGTCTCATTTGTAACAGAAGAGCGCAGAGTTGTTGCGTTGACAGACGTTCTCTTCAGGAACAATCTGAGGAATTAAACGTGCCCCAGTATGAAGAACTAGATGAGCTGATAATGTAACTGACTGGTGATTTAACATCTCTCTAAATTGGTGAAAATGTAACATCCTGGAATTGTTGCAATTATTACTTAACATTGGGTCTAACATTTTTAACTGATGTACAGTAGTAACATTAACCATAATGACAAGTAAATGAAATGCGTTACTTTTCACAGCATTTTTACACTGTGACGCTCTGTTTATATAGTAATGACGGCATTAGAGTATTCAGCATGTTACCACAGTTATAAATATTCTGTATTCAATCTTAGTAGATAGACGATGGTTACATTTTAGGAAAGTCATGAATGAGTAAATGTAGGTGTTTCTGCATCATTTAACCAAAGTGCTGTAAGAATGACAAAATCACAACTGTAAAGTAAACCCACCAGCTTTGTTCACTTACTTTCAGATTAGTTTAGAAATTATTTTCATGCTGTGTGCAAGTCCTCATGTAATGGTCAAAGTTTTAGCCTCTGTGTTTGCTTAAATGTGTACATTTCAGTAATGGTTAGTAAAGTCACTTATTATTTACTCAAGGTGACATTTAAGGCCACATGCTGAATTCATGCTCTGTCAAGTTATATAGTTTCTTAGTGCTGCTAGTTTGTAAATTGAGTTTAAAAACTGAACCTTTTTATGGATGTTTTTACATATTTGATCCGTTACCCCCAGATCATCTTTATATTAAAATAGTACTCATTTGCACCAGTAAATGTGAGTCGTACGAAACTTTTCCTTGCAGGTATATGAAGTACCTGTACCCATTTGAGTGCGAGAAGAAGGGCCTGAGTTCCCCAGGTGAGCTGCAGATTGCCATTGACAGTAATCGGAGAGAAGGTAGGCGTCCCAGCTACACCAACAGCCTGTACCGCTATTCTCCCTCCCCGAGCTCCGCTCCACACGCCCTCCTCTCCTCACCCACGATGCAAACAGCCCCGACTGGACACAATGGCCTGAATACATCCGCTAGCCCAAATCTAAAGAGAAACACAGGTATAACAGTGTGCCGTGTTACATTTGTAATAAAACTTGTATCCCAGGTTTGATATCTGATCAGAGGATTCCACATTGTTTTCTACCAATCCGATCCAATAGAGGATACTTGATTCTTAGCTCACGTTTTAAAAATCTACAACTGCTTTTCTCATCACGCTGAGTCAAAAATAAATGGCTACCCTACCTCCATGTACTGTGGCTGCCTTGTGGTGAAATGGTGGGATGTAAGATACCTCTAGTGGTTTAAATCTTCACACACATGTAGTGGAGTGAAAATGAAATGGAATTCTTCAGGTCAAATTGACCAGATTATTTTTCAGGCATATTCTGAACGGCTGCTGTTTTATCTGCCACATTTCTTTGCTTTTCCTTTGTGCTGTTCTTCTAATTTAATGACATGTTTTAAAATTATTTTCGCTTGGATTTTTTTTTTCTCCCTCAATCAGATGAGATGTCCACCCCTGTAATACCCGGCCGGCTCCCCATGGCTCTGGCACTGGGGCAGCAGCAGCAGCTGGCACAAGCTGCCACATTAGAGCATCTGAGAGAGAGGCTGGAGCGAGGAGCAGGAGGAGCTGCAGCCGACAATCCAGAGAAGAAAATGATGCGGCTGGCAGAGGAGCAACAACGCCTCATGCAGCAGGCCCTCCAACAGAACTTCCTGGCCATTGCCTCTCACTTCAACCCCATGAACCACAAACTTAATAATGGACATGGTGAGTTGCATTTGCTTTTATGATACAGGCCTCATCTTTACTCATTAATACTAGGAAAGTCAATTTATGGGACAATATTCTTTTCTTTTTCTTTTTTCCATAGAAAGCAAACAGGATTTGTCTCTGAGTATTTCCACTAATGGAGCAGCCAGTATTAGTGTGTCTGTGGAGGTCAATGGGACCATTTACTCAGGTGAGTAATTCAATTTTAAAGGAAAACATGGTTTTGGCCTTTCTGTGTTTGTGTGTATTTTAATTAATTTATATTAAAATTTGTTAAAGATTAATAAAAAATTCCCCACTCACCCCTGCGGGCAGTCTATTCCTCCTCCAAACTCGGGTCCTCCACCAGAGCCCTGGGAGCTTGAGGGTCCTGTGCAGTATCATAGCTGTTCTTAGGACTGCACTCTTCTCACTATCGAGACAGACATCTGATCTTGTTCCTGGAATCTGTTGAATCCACTCTCCTAGTTTGGGGGTCAAAGCCCCGAGCGTTCCGATTACCATGGGGACCACTGTTGCCTTAACTTTCCACATCTTCTCTAGCTCTTCTTTCGGTCCTTGGTATTTCTTGAGCTTCTTGTATTCCTTCTTCCTGATGTTGCTGTCACTTGGGATTGCTACATCTATCACTAATACCGCCTTCTGCTGTTTGTCCACCACTATTATGTCCGGTCGGTTCGGCATTAGTTCCAAGCATTTCGGAATCCATGTGTGAGGCATCGAGTCTTAGGCTTTCTTGTCGTCAATCCAGGCGGTGCACAGATTGGTCTGTCTGGTCATACAGTCTCGAGTGACTGCTTTATCTGCCAGCAGCTGGTGCTTTGCACCTCTGGTGTTCTTATCAATTCCTTTCTGGGACTCGCTCATGTATTGTGGCATGTGCCTAGTCATCTTAGACTATGCCTGACAGGAGTTTCCATGTAGTGCAGAGGCAGGTTATTGGCCTGTAGTTGGATGGGATTGCTCCTTTCTGGGGATCCTTCAGGATCAG
>JAVQJF010051951.1:0-13267 GCA_036023855.1 Gadopsis marmoratus | reverse complement strand
TGGGTCTGTAGATATAGAGTTGGCTTGAACTTGCTCTATATTTACAAGTGCTATGAGATAACTTTGTTATGATATAGCGCTATACAAATAAAATTTGATTTGATTTGATTTGATTTGATCTCTGGGCCAATGAATTTAGCCCAGATGCTCAGCAAATCAAAGGGGCGTGCCATGACACCTGTCACTCACTTAACACGAATCTGATTGGACGCTGATGCTGCTGTGTTTGGGCTGTAAAAAATAAGCCCATTTCAATATATCCTGTGTTTTTCTTGTGACTATTTGGTTCTGTTGCTCCTCTAAGTCCCACCAAAATTGAAGACAATCTGTTTTACGGTTTTTACAATTATTTTATCATATTTATTGTAATGGACAGGGAGGGCTGAGCCCTGCTAGCCCATTGATACCAGCCATCCCTGTATATATATATCTGTCTTCAAATTGTTTCCGACTGTTTGACAGTTAACTTTCTAATGCCTTCAGATCAAGCATTCTTGCGTCTAATTACATTTTTTTCCCCCAACCATCTTGTTAGATGCCGCGGCCCCAGCGCTTCCCCGACAGTTTCCACCAGGCGCTCCAGTCCCTGGTGTTGTCCATCATGCCTCACATCACAATCCGCCACATGGAAATCCCAGAGGAAGCTCGCTGCATCAACCTGAGCCTGGCCAATTTCATCAAGGTCTGAACGCCTTTTGCAAAAACATGAAACCAACCTGATTTAACTTACTAAAAGGCTAAAGAAACAAACGGTCTCAATCTATCTCATTTGTAAAATGAAGGTCAGTTATGGTGCGAATAATAATATTTTTCTCTACACAGTATCAAACTATCAAATGTAATTTTTCTTCAGTAAGTCCTACCTTAAATAATTTGTGAACCTCAAGTTCTACAAGACATAGTGTGATGAGCTTCTAACATGGCTTTACCTGCAATTATTGCGCAATTATTATTTTTAACTCCGCTCCAGAACACAACAGCTCAAGGCCCTGTTGTTTTTTGGAATCTCAAAAATGTGTTTCTCTTGTCTGGGATCACATCTATTTCATGTACCTTAGCATGTGTGCTAACCGCACTTTCTCTCCTCAGAGGTGCCTGACCTTCATGAACAGGGGCTTTGCCTTCGGCCTGGTCAACCACTACATGTGTCATTTCAGTCTCAAAGATCCCAAGGTACATGCTTTGACTCAGTGGGCCAGCACACAACAACTGCACGCTCACTCAATAAGGAAGCTATGCATCATAGTGTATGTGGAATTTGCAAAGAGGAAAGGTGTAGGGGAGTGCATGGAATATGTGAAGGTCCAAGGCTATTGAGGAAAGGACAATAGTAAACTAAAAGTAACATGCTTAGCTGATGAGGTACTTTGGACAGCTTGTGCTTAGTGAAACACAGGTACATTACCTGTTATGTTACCCGAAAGGCAAATTTGTGCATATAGTCATACATAAAAGACAAATATTTTTTTTGTACTGCAGCTAATTTGACTACCAAATGAAACCAACGCTGATGACCGGCAGGCTTTGTTTGAGAAACCCTGTCAGCAGCGTCGAGGATTATATTTGGACAATGCGAAGAGCTGTATTTATGCCCCGAGGTCGTTGATAGACATTTGCATACTCGCGTGCAGGGCATACACTCATGTCTGTATGTTTTCCACAGGTGCTGACTGAAATGAAATTTGATTTCCTGATGGCTATATGTAACCATGAGCACTTCATCCCTCTTAACCTGCCCATGGCTTTTGGGCGCACCAAGCTGCAGCGGGTACAAGGTGAGAGTCAGTTAAATCATATTCTGCCTTCCATTGAATGCATTGTGCTTCCTGCCACACATGTAACCACTGGCTAGCTCTCACATGACCCCAGCCCCTAACTGACCCCATTCTGACCTGCATCCACCACACTGATCCCCTCTGTTAACCTCCCTGATTGTTTGGCCCCACGCATAAAAACAGGTCCATAATTAAGCAGGTCTCAAGTCACACCTACATGCTATTACTCTGATCTATACCTGTGCAACATGTTTTATACAGTCACTAGTGGAAAGCATACAACTGCGTGCTGTGGAAATGCTGCATGGATTGTTTACAGGTTTACCCCCAATATCTTTATTTTTACCCCCTTCCCCCATCCCCTCCCCTCCCCTCTCTGTTTTTTGTGTTTTGCTTGTGGTCAGATTTTATTCCGTATGCGACGGAGCTTTTTGGCCCTGTAGGTAGGTGATGCTCACCGCACCATACTGCACATCAACGCCACCATGTTATGCAAACCAGACCTGCACCTCCTTTCTCTGACCTGCATTAACCCACCATCCTGTCAGCTCCCCTTGTTCTCAGAGGACACCCATGCACTCCCACTCACTCAGCACAATGCTAAAGCTAGGCTAACGCCTTCACATGTCCGAACATATGTGTTGCAGAGGACAGGAGCCTGGCTGTTGTGGAAATCAACGGACCCTCTTTTCTTAATGCCTAATTGCCTTGTAAACACTAGATAGAAACATCTTTTATGGCGCTGCGGTTCTCTCCCTGCTCTGTGTCTGTTCTCTGTCTGCCTCTCTTTCTCTCTCGGGTCTGCTTGTCTATTTCTGTCATAAGGGAAGATGATTGCAGACGTTTACTTAATTCCCAGGCTGCATTGCCTGTTTTATATTAACACAGCTTCATATCGAAACTGTATATCATTTCCAGCAGCACGTCTTTCTGATTCCTGTTGATTTATTGCTCTTCTCTGAATATACAGAATGAACTTTTTCAACATTACACATTTCCTCTTGCAGGCAATAAGTAATGAATTGTCATAATTTGTCCCTTTTTTGTGTGGTGTGGAAACATTAATGTCTGAATGAATGTTGTTGAATGTTAAGTGCTTTTATTTAGATTATGTTGCATATTGGTTTGCAGTGTTGCACTTTGAATGCCTCTGAATTACATTACCACTTACCGAACAATGCTGATTACATTGCACATTCTGAGTAAAATATTTATAACAAACTACACATTTACTACACCAGCATTTATTGGTCAACTCTGATTTATTCTTTTTCAGAAATCTTTAGTGTAAGAAGTCGACTCTGTTAGACCAGAAGCAAAAAACACATTTCACAAGACTGGTATCAGATTTTAATATTTTATAAAATCTCCCAGTCATTACTTCAGTCTTAGTCTAACAGAGTGTACCAATAAGCCATATTGGTATCCATATCAGTTCAGCCTGTGCTAATATACTGACACTTTCTGACACTTCCTGACTGGCCCAAACACAGAGCAGAGTCTGGAGTTCAGCCTGACGGAGGAATACTGCCGTAACCACTTCCTGGTGGGTCTGCTGCTGAGGGAAATGGCGGAGGCCTTGCAACAAGGGCCTGAGGTCCGACAGCTGGCCGTGAGCGTTCTCAAGAACCTGCTTATTAAACACGCCATGGATGACCGCTACACAGCATTCAAGGTGAGGGATGGAGGGAGGGTGGGGCACTTGGTGATGGTAGGAAGAAGAGACGAGCAGAGGCACGAGAAGAAGAAATGAGAAGCATTTGGAACATGGGAGAGGGTGGAAGAGTCATTGTTGTCCACACACAGTAATAAATTAGAATTACCAGCAATCAATAACATTGATTATCATAACATTATACTGGACATTTCCCGCCTCGCCATCTATACAAAATCTCAACAAGGCTTTTTGTCTATTATTTAAAATGCACAAAAAAGAAAATCTTGATAATAATGCAGGAATCTGTCTTATCTGTCGTGCTTCAAAAAATAATTTTTACACTCATCTCTTCTCAAGCAACAGAAATTATTGGGATTATTTGGCTTAAATGAAAATGAATGTAAAGGCTGAATATGAGGCTAAATGACCTGTTAAGTCACGTTTCACTGGTGTACAGTATATCCATCATTTACAGACGTTTAAGATACCCCAAGATATTACTACAAGGTCTAATTCGCCATTAAACTAGATCAGATTTTGACCAGACTAAGTGCACATTTCTAGGACAACAATGGGGTTGAATCAGAACCCACATCAGTTAATGTTTGATGTGGCACAGGTTTGACACAGTTCACCATTTGTACATGCAATAAACTGTAGTTTAATGGCGCGTTCACTGCAACCCCCCACCCCTCAATGTATGTTATGCAAACAAGCCAGTGTTTAGAGTGCAGGTGTCACTCATAGCAGCTGGAATCGGATAGTATCTGAGTAGGCAATACCTGTGTATTTAACTCGAACCTACAATATTATTCTCTCATTACACGACATTTAGACATTACTTGCCTGCCTCTGTAACTTCATGCTATGCCACTCCCCAATATTCATGCGTGTGCTTGACAGTTTAATCAGTGCGCTTGTTGTTAAAAAGCTCATCTAGTCATCTTTAATGTTTCAGAACCAGCAGGCCAGGATCTGTTTGCTCTACCTGCCACTTTTTGAGCTGCTCTACCAGAACTTGAAGCAGCTGTCTGCGCAGCCACACAGCTCCAGCCCCGGGCTTGGCCTCAATGTGAGTCTCCTCGAACCCTGGACTTCCACAGTGTGTTTACTTAGTGCTGCACCTTTTAAAATGTCTCGTTAGTTACATTATGAAACCTTCAGATGTAGAGGAACCATGCTCCAAGTTCAGAGGCGCTTTGAATCATTTGTACATGAGAAAGAGACAATTTTGGCTTGAAACATTTAATAAAGACCACATTTTAACACGAGCGTATGAGAATGCTACAAGTCCTTTGGGAGAATTCACAGTCACATTTTCTTCGACTCTGCATCTGAAAACGATATAGATCATTCAGAGGGTTAACTGTATAGTCTTTACCTTGAAAAAATGTACTTTCATGTATTTTTATTGTGAATTCTGAGCATTCCTCCAGTTTACACGTGACTAGAACCTGAAGCAAGTGTTCCCTATGTAACAGTTTACATCTTAACAGCAACCCAGTCACTTTCTGCCATCTCATGGTCATCCAGGGCTCCAGAGATGACCTGATATCAACTGGTTCCACAGACAACAGGAGAATCAGCACTGCAATTGAGAAAGACCATGGTGAGTTCAGAACCGCAGATGCTGCACAGTGCATCTGGCATCTTCTTCCTGTTTACATATCATCCATTATCATCACCACAGAGGCCTTTCAGCACAGCTAAAGCTACACAATATTTATGTTACACACAACTTGATCCATTAGCAGCACTCGCTCTGAAAGCAGCAGCTGCGGGCCAGACATGTGCCACTCAAGAGTGTGCTGTGCATTACTGTTTATTTTCTTTCTTGGGATTTGGCACCTCATACATCACAGCACTTACCCGAGGCTCTTCTGTGATGAGAGAGAAATGTTACTTTGTGTACCATTCACTTGGCCTGAGTTGATTGTTGTCAACGTGAAAGCAGCACCCAAAGCAGGACAAGGATGTCACGACAACAACAATGGCAAGAAAGGAGTACGTAACAAACATTCAAAACGCACGTTTTATCTTCCCAAAATGCAGATGGGCTATGCTCACGATCAGCTTTATTATTAGGCTAGACCCTAATTAGACTTGTTGAACAGAGAGAGAAAGATTGGGAGGCTAAGAATAACTGAATCATCCCATTATACTTTAAAACGTCTGAAAGAGTTTTACAGATGTTTAGTTTTGCATTTCCGTAAAGCGGGGGCAATCACAAGAGAATAAACTATCAAAATAAACAATGGTCACAACAAGACAGCAGAAGATGAAATATCTTGATCTCTAGTCTCTAATATGAGTCCTTCACAGGCTTCCCACAATGCAGTTCAGTAGCTTCTTTTCCCTGGTGACATAACAAGGGTTATGTTCTCAGACTTGACAAAGCGTGTTCAAAGCCACAGAAGACTTTATTCAACTGCGTTCACAGGCTCACCAGTTTATTTCCTTGTAAAATCAGTGGGGTTTCCTCTTAAATAAATATCTGTCTGTCTGCCAGCCAGGTATCATGTAGTGCAAGTGTCAGTGCATCTGGTATCTATTTCGGTATCAGCCCAAATTCATTATTATGGTTGAGAGTATCAATATCTCTCCTAAATGTTACAGCCAGCGAGCTTGTGAGAATTGAGTCCGTGAGGAGACTTCATTGTGCTGCTTTCTGTTGACATTAACAATACTGCACTGTTCTGGCTCCAGGTCTGCCGGCTCAGAATGGCCACGTCGTGAGACGAGAGGACTCCAGAAGCTCTCTGTTTATGGACCCAGGAACACCAGACAGCATTGAGGTGAGAACATTTCACACCAGCCCCAATTTATTAATGTAGCCCCAGCACAGCCTGACACATGGCTTGCTTTGCTGCCATTGATAACATTTGAGAAATGAGATTAGATTCTCTTCTGCCAATTACTTTGTGTGAGGTCGGTGCTAAGGCTCGTGCCACGTTCACACACTGCTGTTGGATCCAAATCTGAAGTCTCCATTCTAGGTTTTCTCATAACTGTCATAAAAATAATAAAAAAATACCATCTCTATGTTGCTTTTGAACAGTGTTAGACCTTCCTCTCAGTGTGAAGTGCCTGCCGTCTCTGAGCACAGGGCCAGCATTACAAACCCTCGCCTCTTCCTGCTGTGCAACTGTGACACATGGAATTGGAACGGCACTTGCATTGCATTCATCTTCATTTGACACGTGCCAAAGACTACCGCTGATTTAATGTGAAAGTTCTTTTGATCTGGGCTCCCCACACTGAGAGACACCACATGTTATATGCTGAAGGAGACATGTTAATAGATTTATACTGGCTTCATGTGAACCTGGTTTGATGCCAGAGGTGAGTGTGGATCCACAGTCTGATCATGCACCAGATGTTGAATATAGACAGACTGGAGTGGATTATTTATCATTTGTATAAATACATACTTGTATCACTTTTCAGTACACCATCTTTGGTTTATGGTAGCTGGTCATTTGAAACAGCCTAGTGGTTAAAACTTGCTTTCATTGATGCAACTTTCGGTCACTTCTTGGCCAGACTAGGTTCCCTAAACTTTAGCCATTACATAAACTAATGTGCAGATGTGTCTTGCTTGCAAACTCCTGTTGGTTTCATGATTAACACAACTACTAGCTAGTTTGACAAAAATATTTGTTCCTCTGGGAGGTCTTTTTCCCCCCTTAAGTTTAATCGGAAATGAGAACTACAGCAAAAATGTCATTAATGTGTAGATCAGTGTTTTTCAACCCTTTTTGAGGCACGACACATTTCTTAGGTTAAAAAAAATCCCGTGGCACACCACCAACCGAAAATGTTACTAAATGACACTCTGTAGCCTAAAACAGTATATATAATGACAATATAGTCTCTCAATCTATGTATACTCACTCAGTGTGAAACCTGGGCCTGTTTAGATGAACACAAAGCTGATATCCTGGCAGGAATTGAGAATCCTCAACAGCTCTGTCTCTCTGTTTTTAGTTTTTATAGCAGTCATGCTTGAAAAGCTCAGCTCACATAGATATGTTGTGGATAATGGGAGCAATGTTGAAATAGCTCTGTTTGCCAGAATGGGGAACTCCTTGGCAGAAGTCAACCAAAACCTGTCCAAAGGTAGATCAGCAAAGCTTGCCTTTAAACCACGATCGTGACTCAGTTCAGTTAGTTCCTCCTGCTCCTGCAAAGTCGTGTTCTTTCCAACAACTGCTGCTGATCTATATGGGAGTATATCCCTTCAGCCAGTGGAGGCTGAAGGGATAGAAAATGACAACTTCTCCTCAAGAGTTTTCAAATGTTTACCTGTTATCTCACACAGTCTCAGCAGTGTTGACATCTTGCTATTTCTGGGTGAGTAGGAACATGCCAAGGTTAGCACTTTCCACACGTTGTTGCCGGAGGTGCACCTTTGAACGGAATCCATTGTTGCTGGAGGTGCACCTTTGAACGGAATCCATTTATTTGCTCTATGCTTGTGAGCAGGTTTTCACTTCGGCCTTGCATTCGTGTGCTCAGCTCATTCAGATGCTGAAATATATCTGCCATATATGCCAGCCTTGCACACCGCTCATCACTTGCAAGCAGCTTTGTGTCATCACACGTCTCATTAGTCAGAAACACTTTTTAGTTCCTCCCGCAGCTCATACAGACAAAACAGGAGGTTTTCTCCATCCACAAAACGCACATTGGCCAAGAGTTGAGAATGTCCACTAATATCTGTAGACTCATCAAGTTGTAATGCAAATGTCCCACTGATGGGTATCTTTTCCAAAACAACACTTTCGATGTCTGCAGACATGGCATGAATACGTCTGGCAATTGTGTTATCCGAGAGAGGGACTTTAGCTATTTCTTTAACCACGTCAGGGCCGAGCATCTCGTTTACAATGGCTTTGCGGGCAGGTAGTATTAATGTCTCTGCCACAGTGTGGGGCTTTTTTGATTTGGCTACAAGTTCGGCAACTTGGTAGTGAGCTTTGACTCAATTCTTGGATGCTTATGGGATCATGATTTTGTTATTTGATCCAATAAACACTCAATAAACACTCAACAGTTGCGTTAACTTTTAATGATAACGTTTGCTAAAAACATGCACGAACTATGTATTTGTGATATGTTTTTAAAGATCTACCTCTTGTGTAGGAATTACGGCCTGTGTGACACGGACAGGATGGGGCAATTGGAGATTATTGAGAGACGGACTAACACATTGTTGCTTTTGGTCTTTTCACTGGATGCGTTGACAATAAGAAAAATATGTTTATGGATAAGACTGGTGTTTTTTTATGACATATTTGATCAATTAAATTGGTAATACCCCATATATCTTATTGTCTAAACATAAGACCCCAAACAGGTATTAAACATAGTCAGTGCAAATTAAGAAATACAGAATATTGCCAGACTTATCCCTGAAAGTGTGCTGTGTCTCCATCATTCCATGCAAGCTCGGCCTATTTCAAAAGTAATGTAACCTAGTACAAAAGACTCATTTTGTTTGGCCAAATCAGTCTTTTTTCCACCCCATGAATTGTGTGTTTTGTGCTTTGCTCCAGCTGCAGAGACGTTGCTCCACCATGAGCAGCAGCCCCATGCCTCCCGTCGGCAGACTGGGACAATATGAGATCAAGGGCCTCCTGCTCTGCTTCCTGCACATCGTCAAGACCTTGTCAGAGGGTCAGTGATGATCTATACCCACACTGCACAGTCAGGCCTTCATTCACCATCAGGATATGACATAACTGTCCCTTCTGCTATTTTTGGATGGAGTCTACGCAGAAACCTGGCTTGTCACGAACAAGGAAATTAAGGAGTGATTGTCAGCCAGGGATCTCAGAAATTGAGAATGTTTGGTTGATTTATCTACAAGGCTCCTCGAAAATCAAAAGGAGGTACTTATTCAAGGTTGACTACACTCTATTGACTTTCTGTTTGTCCACAGACACTATCATGGCCTACTGGAACAAAGTCAGTCCTCAAGACATCATGAACTTCCTCAGTTTGCTAGAGTGAGTAGTAGTGTAAACAATTCATCATCATATAATGGCATGTTGCAATGAAAATGACACAAACAAATGCTGTTTATAACCACCTGCCAAACATTGTTAAAGTCAATAATCTTAGATTGCAGTCGTGTTGCCTGCCAACTGTTTTCCATCACCTGTTGATAAATAAAAGATAAACGGAGCTATCTAGAACTAAATCATTTGAAAAGAAAAAGAACAAATTAATTTCCTTTTCACTTTTGCTTTAGATTGAGTGGAGAGACGTTCTAATAATGAGGCGACACATCACAAAAAATGCATATAGCGGCCAAACACAACAGACACTGCAGTGCTCGCTAAACGAAACTAAGTAAAACAAAAATTAAGGGACAAGAGTTGAAAATTAGCAATAGCTATAAACTCAGTTTCATTCTCTCTATTGGAACTATGTTAAATTGCATTGTCCCAATCAAATTAATTCAAATAACAATAAAAGGTTCTTGAAAAATCAAATAAAACGGAACAGCACATACATGCACATTGTCCCTGCTCCTGCTAATATTTTCTTTTATTTTCACTCTCCCTGCAGGATCTGTCTGGTTCAGTTCCGTTACATTGGAAAAAGGAACATCGGCCGGTAAGGCTGGAAAAGCAAGTCTTAACTGTCACACGTGTCAAATATTTGAAACCCAGATATATTTAGTTTAGAGGAAGCATGATTCCATGGTTTGGTTTGGTTAATCATCACTTCACCCGTTCTGAAGGAAAAATATCCCGTTTTTGGTAATGATCTGTCTTGTTACTTTAAGTCCCATAAATTATGAGCACTTTTTAATTGGGATGGCTCAGGAGCTAGAGCAGGTCGTCCATTAAGCCTAGGGAAGCCCAGGGTCAAGTTGCACCTGATGGAGGCAGCATGGCAGCTCCGTTGCCATCAGTGTGTGAATGTGTGTGAATGGGTGAATGAGACCAATCTGTAAAGCACTTTGGTAAACATTGAAAAAAAGCGCTATATAAGTGAAGTCCATTTACCATTAATTGTTAATATAATAGGTTTGATGTCTACAGCTTAGTTAGAAAGTTTCTGCAGCATATACATGATCTCATTTCTCATTCTCATTTCCTCTCTGTATCTTCCTTTCTTCACCTTCTTTGTCTTTCAAACAAATAAATGCACTCTCTCTTTTTCTGTGCATGTATTATTTATATAGGAGTCAGGAGGTGTGCACGTCGAAGCTGTTCTCCTCAGACAGGAAGTCTCAGACGATGCCGGCTATTCGCTGCAACCGATCCAGCCTCATGCAGACTAAGATCCACCAGTTCAGCACCCTGGAAGCCTCCTTCACTCTTAATATAGGTAACCACACGCACCAGTTCATGTGCAAAACCTTAGGTTACGCTTTATCTTGCAGGTTTATTTTCCTCATTATTTCTAAGAAAGTGATATGTAATTGTAATCAGTAATTAAATTAATGCAGACCTTTGGGTGAACTTAATTCATGTGTCCTTCAAGTAAATGTACAGCAGAAAACAGCAGCTTTATGACAAAGCAGCAGTTTCCAAAGTCTAACACTTTAACCTGGATCAAACTAAATCTCAGTGTTGAAACCCGGAAGAAAGCCTTGTTTAAACATGAAGTTTGCATTTGATGGTTGACTTTGGAGCGCTTCAGTGAGGAGACGGCCACGTGAGTTGTTAAGGCAAAGTTTATATCACGTAGCCAGACTTGTGCTTAACTGAGGTCTGGAGAAAGTCAAGCAAATGTTGTGAGGGAGACTCACAGAGAGCTGAACACTTAAACCAACAGCAAGGTACAATGCCAAGTTTGTACCTGATTGGAAACTAGCCAGAAATCGAGTTCACTGACCACACTGTGTCGTCTGTAAACTTAATGTAATCAGGGTATTTGGGGTCCTACAAAGTATTAAAAGGTAATAAATCATTCATTCATTATCCATACCGCTTATCCCGAAGGGTCGCGGGGGGGGCGGAGCCAAACCCAGCAGGTAATAAATCAGTTTAACTAAAATTAAGACCCTTGAAAAGTATTAATATAATTTATGACCAATGCTATATTTCTTAGGCCAAATGGAAATGAGAGAGAGTGATTATGGGACTGCTGACTTCTTTATTCTATTGAGTTTTGTTCCCTCCTGACCTGAATCTGAATTAGGTCAACCTAAGGCTGTTTTGCAATCTCAAAATAAATGTACAGGTATAGTACTGTACATAACCAGTTACATCTTGTGGCATTGCAGTCTTAAAATGTGTTGAAAAGGTCTGGAATTTAACTTCAGCATTCCTGCATATACCCTGGTAATTATATCTGACCACATCAGATTAGTGCCAACAGTGCGTAAAATCCACACTGAAACCTGATGAGAAATGTGTGGTCTATTGCAGAGATGTATGAGTAGGTTCAGCTGCATATTGAGCAATGCCATACGTTCAAGCTTTAAGTTGTTTGCAAGGGAAATTCCCTCTGTAGCAGTCATGTGCATCAGGGCTCTGCCCAGACTGTAGATCTCGGCACGTAAATACGGGATTAAAGCCACTGTAACACTTGAGTGACATCTTCATCTCTGTATATCCACTTGAATTCAGTTTTATTTATATAGCGCCATATCATAACAAATATATCTCGGGGTATTTTTCATATAGAGCAGGTCTAGACCGGCTCTTTATTTACAGAGACAAAACAATCCCCTTTTACAGGCAGAAACGTCGCTCAGAACCAGGCTGAACGCAGCAGCACAGTACAGTTCCACATAGGGATGTTAAGCAATAGTAATGATTAATGATTAATATTAATAAAAATAATACTAATAGCAATATGATACAATTCTTTGTTTTTCTGTTTGCTTACAGAGATACTTGAAGCTTTTGGGAAATGTACTTTGCTGTTGCTCAACTTGCCTGTGAAATGATGACACCACCAAATTCTTCCTATAGATTTCAGTAGTACACCTGTTTTTTTTCTCCCATTGCCATTTTAAAGAGAAATAACATGTTGTTGGTGTCCCAGAAAAGCTATATGCGAATTGTGCAAGATGCTTCTGAGAAACATTTTGACCCCTTTAAGAGTATGTTAAGCCACAGTGTGGTGTAATCTCTCTAGTCAAATCCAGTAAACAATGAATGATTTGTGAACTATGCAAGAACAGTGCTGATACTTAAACAAAATGTAGTAATCATCAGCATTTTCTACAAAGAAGCGAGTAATGAATATGTCCCTTATTGCAATGTTAACCATTACCATACACTGTGTCCTGATATTCTTTTTGCTGTGTGTGTGTGTGTGTGTGTGTGTGTGTGTGTGTGTGTGTGTGTGTGTGTGCTGTGTTTTAGGGACGGGGCTATCAGAAGCAGAAGTCCACCATCAGGCTCTGCTGGAGGGCAACATCTCCACCGAGGTCTGCCTGAGTGTCCTGGATGTGCTCTCTCTTTTCTCTCAGTGTTTCAAGGTCAGCGCACACACGCATAACCAAATCTGTCTTCTTCAATTCCAAAAAGACGCTACAGTGCACACAGTGCACACCCACACACTTCTTGTTTAAAGATATAGTCACATTTGAGGAACCATCATGGGTGGACAAACCCCTGCCACAGTATGTACCACCGGCAGATAGAAGAAGTGGCTGATATCAAGGAATCCTACCAGTGGCTGGAAAAGGCTGGATTGAAAGACTGCTCTGAGCACAACATCAATAAATGGTAAATGGACTCTTTCTTATATAGCGCTTTTCAACCGGAACGGTTCCCAAAGCGCTGTAACAGTAAGCTAAGTTTGAACAGTAGTCTAATTCACCCATTCACACACCGACAGGGACACAGTTGCCACGCTGGCC
>JAVQJF010051948.1:0-19463 GCA_036023855.1 Gadopsis marmoratus | reverse complement strand
TGTGGGACGCCAGTAGCTTCACAGTGCCCCCCCCCCCCTTGTTCCCCCTCAAATTGGAATTGCAGACACATAGCCAGACAGGTAGCCAAAATTGCCAAAAAACCCCTGAAAGGAAAAATAAATCCCCAGTCGTCATCTTTCTTGAAGGAAGGTCTTCAATTCATTTCTGCCCCACGGATTAGGACAAGAGGGTCTCCTGTCTCCGCAGGGTCTTTTTTCGCTTGACATCGTTCTTTTTACGGCGGTTGCAGGATCCTATCCCGGAGATAAGAGGCTGGCAGACGAGACGGGACAGACGCAGGCATGGCTCGCCTCAACTGGTGCCTGGCTGCCGTCATCAGCTGGGGCAAGTTCCTCTTCGCCTGCTTCTTTCCTCTGCGGGGGGCCAAGCGAGACAAGGTAAGACTTTACGGAGGGGGTGGGGGGTGGGAGGAGAAGGGGTCGCTGTGAATGGGAGCCTGAGAAGGGTTTCAGTGGACTTAGAGGACGAGTTCTGCACGTGTCGTCTTTCATGTCTCACTTCAGCCCATGCAGGTGACTTCCTTCTACAATAAATGACAAAACATTTATGTGGAAATCTCATCCATCATCAGGATGGGCCTTGTTCCCAATCATACCACCCAACCATTACACCCATACAGCTGGCTTCACCTAAACCACCAAATGACGTAGCTATGAAAATGAGCATGGACCATAGGCTCTGGAAGACTGGTTGGTGTCCCTCTAAGTGCTGATTCAAGGTCAGTGTTACATCTCCAAGTGGTCTCCAGGCAGCTGCTCCAGATAAAGATGGTGGGGAACCACGGGGATCAGATTTTGGATGGGCTACTAAAGCCAGGCACTTGCAGCAGCCACCTGGAACAAATGATAGTTGCTCCTGATACATAGGGTCACCTTGCGTTCACAACTGCAGAATTGTAATGCACCATTATTGGGGCTTTGCATATTCCCAGGAGAGAGCTCTTGAATTTCCCCATTCATCTCCTGCCATTGCACGTCAAGCTGTATTTGCAGATTTTTGATGAGGGGGTTGTGGGTCTTTCGTCGCTGCGCCACATTCGATGGTCGCATGGAACATGTGCGTGAGCAAGAAAGGCCAAACGGAGTTCATTGAATGGTATCGGCTGAATGCACCCTCTGTTTCTTTGTCTGTTTCCCCAAAGCCAACGTTATTAGCAAAACGCTGGCTCGCCATCTTTGCCTGTTTTGCTCTTCTCTAGCAGATAATCAATCATCTGTAACAACTCGTGTATGTCTAAATGACACTATTTCCTCTTACACACACACACACACACACACACACACACACACACACACACACACACACACACACACACGCACTTGCACACATGCGAGGACACCAGAAACAGTGCCCGAGGTGATCCTCTGATGAATAGTGATGGGTGGGAAAATTTTTGGAGGGATTTTTATTTCCTCCTGCCATGAGCATCTCAAGAGCAAAGAGGGCCTTCTTTTCTTTTCTCTTTTTCTTGCGATTGTCCTAAGGCAGAAAACACTGACCAAATCATCTTAATGCGCTGCATCCTCAGCAGTTTTTAAAAATAATCTGTGCCCAAGTGAGAGCGTTATCATGAAGTAAAGACACCTTTTGGGACTTTCATGTGCCCTCATTCCTGCCATTTTTATCTTCATCTTTTGGTTTCATTTTGCACTATGAACATGAAAAGCTTCGGAAGTAAATACCAGGGAAAAGGTTTGAAACTTGAGTGTTGCAGTGCTGTAACGCTCCCTCGTCTAAGAGCTCTGTGCTGTTGCGCATGAGAGGCGTTTGGGCAGCCGTGGCGTTATGAAGTCTGGTGATGATGGGATTTTTGCTCGTGGTGACGCCGTAGCATGCAGCGCTGTAGCCGCCCGTCTCTTCAAGCCCCAACCAGCAGCGACCCCCCTCCCCTCCCCCTCCCCCCATTGCCGCAGCTCCTTATCTCTACACCCGCGCTCAATCCCACCACATTCCCCTTGTCGCACTCTCTCAGATGTGTGCAGAAATGCTGTGTGGAGCTTGTTAGACACACACACACTCATTATATATCTCCTCTACCCTGTGCAATGAATCCCCAACCCATTATGTTCATTCAGTCACAGCTTTTGCTGAGCCTGTCCAGTCGGCAATGGCCTTTTTTTTTTTTTTTTTTTTTACTAATCTAGAGAGAGGATCTTCTTTTGTTTGCATTTTTCCCGCTAATATGTAAAAACTATCAATAAATCGACGTTACAAATGTAAGGTTTTTGTTCTATTATTAGAATAGACATTATAGAGAAGGGTGGTCCAGCCACATCTGTAACTCTACACTGTAAAATGGGACAGATACTTGCCACCAGGGACGTGCCCTTGTTAAGGTATGGATATTCTACATTTAGGCACATTCTACATTTTTACCCTTGTTCCTTTATACTTGGGAAGGAACATTCACGTAGCCCCCATGATAAAGAATGTTTTGTGATGACTGCAAAGATCTAATTTGTGTCTATAATTGAGTCCTGAGCCTTACTTTGTAAGAATATTTCAGACCGTTTTAGGTATTTTTCAAAATCAAAGTAAATTTTTCTTCAAAACAGTGTAATACCCTGCCTCAATCCTTCTTGTTTCCGGATATAGACACTCATTTCTAGAAATGTTTTGAAAAGTTGGTTTCTATGGGAAAACACATCCATACATTCTTACTGTGGTGGCAGATTTTTAAATGATTATTAAAATAACATTGGGTCTTTAGAACTCATAATAGCAGATATTACCTTCTTCGTCCTATAATTTGGAACAAATATTTACCATTCCCTCTCACTCTAGCAACAATTTTTAACTTGGAAAAAGTCTAAATTCACTGTCGGAGAAAACAAAACATGCATGTGCTATGTAGTTGTCATTATATGCAAATGCATGTAAGATCATCATCAAAACTTACGTACGTTCTATCCTACCCTATCAACATAAGATATGGCTGTTCTCACCACTTGCTTAGCCAATTATTGCAACAGCAGTTGGCTGATGACTAATATATTTGTTAGATGGCTAGTATGGCTGGATTTTGAGTATTTTGCCTCTGAGCAGGATTTTAGGACACTTTTTGCAGTGTGCATGACAACCATTCAGTGTGTTGCTACTCTGTCACTCCAGCTGCAGCAGCTGGTCACGTGACCAACCGGGAGGTGAAAGTGGAGAGGTAAGACTCTGTTTTTCCCCTCCAAGGACCACTGTGAGGTGTTCAGTTTCCATGGCAACGCGGCTCACACAGTCCCCACATGATAGTGCCGGGTTACAACAGGAGATGGGCTTGAAATGTTGTTGCCGTGTGTGTTTGACTGTGAATGTGCGGATTTGTAAGAAAGCGATGGGGAAACGGAGAGGGAGGTAGAGGGATGATGTGTAAAGGTTTTCTCCATGTGTGTTACTATGGTGACACTATTGTGGTACTATGGGAGGGTAACCCTCTCTTCCTTCCTAAATTCTCTCTCATCCTCACATCCTGTCTCCTCTTCTATCCAATTTCCTCTCCTTTCTGTTTCTTTCCTTTTTAGTTCATTGAATCTTCTTTCATGTCTTCTCTCCTTCCCTTTCCTATCCATTCCTCTTTTATATTCTGTTCCTTTTCTTTTCTTCTATTTTTTGTTTCTTTCCTTTCATTTCATTGAATTGTATCGTTTCATCTCCTCCTCTCCTTGTCTCTTTCCTCTTTTCCCCTTGTTTCCCTCTCCTCTCTATCTATCACTCTCTTTTCCTTTCATTCCATTCTATTTCATGGAATGTTCTTGTCTTTTTGTGTCTCCTTTCCTTGTGCCTCCTCTCCTCACTGTATTTTGTGTTTATTTGCCGCCCTATTCATTTAACTAATGTCCCTCCGGGCAGTAAATTCACAACAGGCAGTACTGCAGACAGCCAAAAGAGAAGAGGGTGATGGGAAACCTGTCTGCTGAATGCCTCCTTATTCTCTCCCTCTAGATTGCCTCTCCAGCATATGCATGAAACCCTCATTCATTGCTCGTTGTATTTATCACATGCTCCCAACTTACCTTCCACACTGAGTAATGTTGGCCCAGCCGCGGCGAGCGTTGTGCAGGTACCGCGCCCAGAGAATTGCAGACTTCTGCCCTGAATGGCGCACTGTGTTCTGGGCCGGCGTTCAGCATGATGGATGCTTTGTGATTCTAACATTAAAGCTTTAATGTGATGGATTCTCCAGCGACAGAAGAGGAGGCCGCAGACTCAATGTGGAATACTTATCATTTTTTCCCTCTCTTTTCTCGTTTTCCTCTCGTCTCTTCTATGCTGTCTTAGTTTTTTGTTTAAGCAGTATATCAATTACAACCAAAATATTAGGACATCGTATCTGAGGTGTGTTTGTGTTGGTGGAGCTGGTGATCAAATATCACTCTCTCTGTGCATTTGTCAGTGCTTATACATCTATATAAGAGTTCCTCCGACCTTTAAATAGCCACATCGGGCTGCTAACATCATTAGTCTGGGATTTAATGGAGAGTTTTACTGTCCCATGATGGTCTAAACTCCCCTTTTTTCCCCTCCGTGAGTACAATTCTGTGGGAAACAAAGTGTGTGTGTGTGTGTGTGTGTGTGTGTGTATAGGTGTGCGTGCTTGTGCCTGTGTGTTTTCAGTGAGCTTCGCCATGTTGCATTGGGAATAAGGGAATAAGAACCTGACCTCACTGTGCAAAAATGTTGTACTGAGAAAATACACCACTCCCAATAGCAGACCCAAAATCAATGCTTTTTGCAGATAGTAAAGTATCACTTAAATGGCTATTCTGGCTGCATCCAGACAGAAAAAGACATGAGATGCATGCATTAGTTGTATGTGTTCATTTCTAAAAGCCCTGCTTACCCATGTGCAAAGACTGTCTGAGGGTTGGTTGGAGGCCACTAGAGGCTGCTAGCAACCCAGTTTAGACCAGTTGGCTGCAGGGGAATAGTGGCTGCCATGAATCAAACACAGGCACCAAATCCATTTAGAAACCAGTTCAGGAGTTAAAATGACAACCAGTAGCATTTGCAGAATGTGTCCACGCTGTGCTTTTTGCTGACATTATGCTAATAGGCTGCACACAGAGGGAGGCGCACACACAAACACACGCACAGATTATGTGTCAGGTTAGCCTATGGATTGAGGTAACTGTTACAGTGGAAGTGATGGAGTGCAGCAGGGATCAATAGAGGGTGTTTTCTCAAAATGAATTGGCTCTTAGCCCTTTATGGATCTGACTGTGGCATGATGTAATATGCCCGCACCGCTGATGTAATGTTGATTCAGTGCTGTAGTTTATTTGGATGTACACATGCATATAGCAATCTCCCACACATGTGCTCGGGAATGTTGGCATACATGCATGTAAATATATTTGGAACATGCACACGCAGAGGACCTTGGAAGATGATAAACACACATCATTCATTCATTAATTCCAACAGCCTGATCTTTCTCCATTGATACATAGAGATGGGTATTTTAAACGTTAACACATTATTACAGCAATATATTTTTCATAAAATCATTACATGACACAACTTGATGGTGTCCTTTATATCTGTATAATCCTGTACAGCACAATTAAAGGAACATTTCACCAAATTTTCACATGAAGTTCAGTTCACTTGTCATGGAGTCGTGTAATGTCTCTGTAGAGGGCTGTATAAACCCTGATGATGTCATCAGTATTCACTATTTTTTTGTTTCTTTTACAGGAAACCTGTTACTGAGTTATGGAGTTTGAAATATGTGAGCATTTACCAGCAAAGGACCTTATGAAGTAAAGCTATTAAGTTGCATTATGGGAAGTTTAGGATCCAGTATTGTTTTTAGCTTTTCTTATCTTTCTTGTTTACAGGTGTGTATCTCTCGCACACTTTCTAACTTTATTCAAAGTTTATTCAAGAGTCCCGGTAAATGATTCTTGTGAGATGCAGATAGAATAAAATAGCATAAAAGAGTTTTTTTAGTTTTTTACCTTCTTTTACACATTTTCAGAAGGCGAAGAAGACGTTATGTCTGTTTTCTTGCAAAAATATAAATGATGTCACAGCTTTTACTGCAAGAAGAGTAATGTATGTGTTGCCACATGTTCATTATTGTGTGCACATGTGCGCACGGCCTTTCTTTGAGTGTGTTCATGAGGCTGCATGTGCATCTGTATACCACAGTGATGAGCTCAGCTACATTTCCTAATCGTCCCACCAACCTCTGCAGCACGAACCTGTTAGCTTTTCATCGTGTGCCACTGGGCTCCGTAGCAGCAGCTGGCGAGTCCTGCGGATATTCTGAGGAGAGGAGATCTAGAAGCAGGAAGGGGTTGCCGATGAAAAATTGAAGTGACATTAGCGCAGACTTGAGCGAGCATGCTTGCAGAGGAGATGTGGAGGGAAAGAGGTGAGGTATGCAAGGCAGACAGGGGGTGAAGGGTGGTCAATGAATAGAGTGTGTGTGTGTGTGAGGGGTAAAGAGAGGGAAGGGAAAGGCGGGGCTAACAAGGATCATTTAAGGAGAGGGGAGTTTTGGGAGGGAGAAAAAATAAATGTCAAGGCTCACCCCCCCCTTCCTCCACGGAATAAAGTTACCACACTTTAAGAGGGACAGAGAGGAGGGCAGATGTGAGTGAGTGAGAGAGAGAGAGAGAGAAGGAAGGACCAGGAGTGGAAGAGGTAGAACAAGCAAGCAAGAGGGATAGAGCTCAGATGCGGGAGACTGACTAAGGCCGTCGGAGAGAGAGGAAAACGAGAGTAGCATTCCCTCACCCCCTCACCCCTCTGTGCACCTAGCACGTCTGGCATGGATCTGTGTCGCCGAAGCCTGCGCACAACCGCTGGGAATTTCCGGGAATTTAACCGTGGGTTTCTGCCGTGAGTCCTGGACAGGCCCTCGAGTGGGCACTTCTTTCAGTATGCCCACCGTCTCCCTATCTCTGCCCTCCGCTCTGGCAGGGAGGGCCAGGACCTGGGTTTGCCTCTCCTGCATGTTTTGGGTAAGAAATCGAAGGGTCCCAGCAATCAGCAAGAGGTCAACATCATCATGGAAAGGGGTCTAGGTTTCCAGAGAGGCGACAAAAAGCCCTGTATTTTTGATGCAGTCTAAGTAAGCAGATTGTATTTCTCAAGGCATGAGGCTTATCTTATGGGGTTTTTTTTCTGCTCAGTTTTATCAAGAGCTCTAAATGACCTTCTATGGGGTTGTAAGGGGCGGTCATGCTTATGTGTGTAGTGTAAGGTTAACAGTTCATGGTCACTGGCCTGTTGCCTGTGACTCTCTGTGTTTGATGGTAACATTTGGCAAAAAATTAAATATGAGTTTATTTGAAGGAAGTCCTGTTCAAAATGGACTTAAAGTTAGTCACGCAGTTTACTAATGCTATTCTAACCCATCCTGGAGATCAGATTTCTCCACTAACATCCTTCAACCTTTGGTCACTAGGGGTCAAGTTCAGAGAAACTCTACAGTAGTTGACTCTGTTCCGTGATCCGGGCAGGACAAATCTAGCTGACTGCTCTGTGGCGACTCGCATCGGCGTGTTCCTGCGTCGAGTCCACGCGGCCTCGGCACTAGAGCTATTTCTGATTTCTCCTGTATAATTTAATCTGCTGCTGCTCGCCTCACCTCCTATCTGGGACTGACTGAGTGTGTCAGGAACCGGGGGGCTTTCCACGGAGCATCTTGCACATGTGTGAAGATGTGTGCGTACCTGGATGCATGTGACTATGGACAAAAGAACTCATCTTTGTTCTTGTAGAGGAACGTAAATTCAGGGTTTAAACTTGCAATGTTTTTTGTGTTTGAGAAACCCTTCCATGTGAAATGCAAAATATGCCTTTTAAGATGCACTTCAACCACGTAATCATATATTGCCGTGAAAAACTGCAGGCTTTTGAATGTTAACATATTGCCACATCACACATCGCCTACCTTTTAGTGCTCCTAGCTGCAGTGTAACACCATTTTTTTTTTACTGGAGAAGTAGGTGGATTCATTGCTGTTTTTGTTGTATAATGTATACACAGTGTGTAATGATCGCACCCAAGTGTTAAATGAGGCATCTGCCCTACTTTTCTGTTGCTTGCAGTGGAGGAGAGGGCCATTTAGATGCAAGGGGAAGGAGGCAGAGTGGAGGAATAGCTCCCGCGCAGTTCATATGCAAAATGAGACATTGACTTGTCCAGATGCAAGGCTTCCAGTCCAACATTATCTTAAACAAAGAGGGATGAGCGTCGAAGGGGGAAGAGAGGGAAAGACGGACGCGTGTTGACGGAGGCGTGACATCAGCAGAGAGAGGAAGAGGAGTGGCGAGCAGAGGCTGAGTGACGTGCAAGAAGCGGGTTCTAAGAAAGCTCCTCAAATACATGCTATTAATAATGTATCCCCACACACACACACACAGAGTGAGAATATTAGATTTGACATGCTGACAGAAACAGCCACAAATGCAGGCTAGTTCCTGCAGCGCTGGCCAAATACTTCTGTGAGCTAATTACTGCTCCACAATATGCTAAGCAGCTCTGCTACGAATAACAACACCCGTTTTTTGACACAGCGTCGGGCGATGTGAGTTTCAACATATCCACTGAAGAATATCCTCCCAGTGATCCCCAGACAGGCGTTACTAACCTAAATGCAACCATGGTCCTCTGTTTGTTGGTGCAATGAGTCAAATGTCAATCAATTTGGGAGACCTGTTGTTTGGATCTCAATTAAGGATTGGGCCAAAATGCACTAAAAACCCTTTATATATAAAGGTGCACTCCACTGATTTTAGACATGAGCACCAGTTTGCTTGTCATGCGGAGTGACATGTGAAAATGGCTGAGTAGCATCGCCTTTGGCTTTGGGGGGGGGGGTCTTGAGAAGAGGATGTCTGAGGAAATATACGCCAGTCATGTTATCCACGGTTATCGCAGCTCTCTTTTAACAGAGAGGGCCTGTATTACAAACTGGAGGCGTGGAGCTCGAAGGACATGGGCATTTACAAGGCAGTAAATGAAAGATGCATTATGGGAAACGTGTTTGCGCTCCAGTGGTTTTTCTTTTAGTTTGACTTGTGCTAAAAGTTATGAATCAAATTTGACCATTCTTTGTTTTTTTTATCTGTCTTTTGCAATTCCCTCAACTTTATGGAAGTGCAATTCCGATCTTATTTTTACCCAAGACGGGGAATAATGATACACAGCATAAAGAAAACTGCCATGATTTTCATGCTGCTCAGAATCTACTCCTGTTTTATTCCGTGATCTGTCCAGTACAAGGCAGCTGGAACAAGTCAAGATGTATGGTAGATCCATCATGTCTTCCGTTGTCTAACAGAGTCCCTTATTGACTGAACAGATTCCCCCGAGAGCTCTGAAAATCAATCAGGCTTTGACTGGACCGTCACAGCCTGCCACGCCTCCGTGTGTGTTTGTCACCTCTGTATGTGTGTGGCCTGGCGTGTATTTTGGAATGTCATATCCATCTGCCAATAACGGTGAATCTGTTGGCCCTGCCTGGTGATTAGCTTGCGTTGAGTGAGGAGACTCTTGAGTAATGAATCAGCCTCGGCGTCTCTACGTGCGGGCCGGGCGGCTAAATTCCCCACAGCGTCGTAGCAACAGCACCATCTTTATCAGTTTACCTTGAAAGAACAAGGACTAGATCTTCAGGAGGAAATGACATTTGGACACGAGATCACTTGAGTCAAACCTTTTGAAATTGCAATATTGCTTTAGTCTGCATGTTCTCTTTCTGAATAATTGGTTATTTTGTCAGTCATTTTGTTTGTGCTGCCGTTCTTACTGTAAAATGATTTACTAAAAAAGAAAATGCAGGGACTGAGTGAGGCAAATATCTATTATGGTAAAAGTGCAAGAATTCAAAAACATTATAGCGAACATTCTCTTATTTAAGTATACATTCTAATTAATGGGCTGTTTTTGAAGCACTGGCCATTATAAAGGGTCAAGCATTCTCACGTGGCTTCATCAGCGACTGGTATCTTTGAGGCTGTGACCTTCTTGCGTAAGCGCTGTCCTAACTCTTTTTATCCTGTTAAGTGTCTGTGTCCTGTTAACACGGTTGCTGGTGTGGCTTGGAAAAATATAAAAGGAAAAATTTGGTTTGTTTCTAAGCATGTAATAATAATGGTGATGATATTTGTGGTTTTGATGATAATGTCCACCTCTAAATGACACGAATCCAAAGGGACTTCATGTGCCGTTAAGCCGCCACGCAGGTTGAATGTGCGCAGCCAGAGATCCCTCCAACCCTCACTGGAGCTTTTTCCGTGCTCTCGCCTTTGGACCAGTGCATTTGTGTGCATGCCGTGTGGTACTGGATCTTTGCGCGTCACACTGTCCTCGGAGAGTACAGCCGTCACTGGCTAAACAATGCTCTGTGTATTTGCGACCAGGTGATTTATATGCGACGTGACCGGATGCCTCCCTCCAGGCCACCACCAGCCAGCCCGAGACCCAGCTTCAGCACACTTCCCCCGGGCAATGTGCACTAGTCTGCCCCCGCACCTGGATCTGTGCCCTGAAAGCTTAGTAGATGCTGAGTGAGATGCTGTAGATTTGTGGGCATACAGTTAAACATTAAAAAGTGTTGATGCCTGAAGTTATAGTTGGCCATTGGAAATATGAATGTAGAAGTAGTTAAAAAAATGGCTATATCACAACCAGCACTGCAGCAAATCAAACTTATGTTCAGTTTAAAAAAAAAAAAAAAAGGCCCATCACAATTTGCCAGTCCAAAAACCAAAACATATTTGGTTACAAATTATATAAAACTGAGAAAAGAAAGCAAACCCACATTTTTTTTTTTTTAGTAATCTTAGTTTAGAAAATGGCATAAAATAGCAACAAATCACATATTGCCACAGTCCAGAGCCCAAAGATATTCATATTACTATGGTGGAATGCAGAGAAAACCAGAAAATACTCACATTTAAGAAACTAGAACCTGTGATTTTTTTTTTGTGCCATTTTATGACAATTAATCAATCATGCGTACAACGTACCTTTCAAAACTACATCTCTGTTGTGCTCTTGTCCCGTACTTGCTCCGCATCTGTATTTTTCCCTAAGATGGGTTCAAAGAGAGGAGAGCTCATTAGCAAACATGGCATTCTAAGTTCATTAGCAGCTGGCTAATGACCATAAGCGGCCTAGACTTCATGATCACAGCTCATTGATCATTGTGTCTCTCTGTCTGCACCTGGTATTGATCATATCGAGCAAACAGTATAACAGCTGCACCCTCATGTGCACACACACAAATGTATGTGTGTGTGGCTTTATTTGAAGCGTCCTATATAACGAAGCATCACGCACACATGAGCCATAGATACACACACACACAAACACAAATGCACACACACACACACATGCAGTTTCTCATCTTCAAGGATGGATCTACTACAATCTGGCAACCGGCCCGCAGTGTCAGTCCGCTGGGATCGGCTGTGTTCAGCGCCATAAATAAAACATCCTGAACTCACGTCTATGTTCTTGTACACTTATCCATATTCCCATGAAGTATGGATGCAGACAGGGAAAGAAATGTGTCGTGTCGATTGCCTCAAAATTGATCGATGTGTTGTGACTTCCTTTTGATTTGCGCTGTCCTCCGTGTGCGTGATCCCAAAGGAGATTCCCTGGCGACCAAATGTGTTCGATTTTAAAGAAAGTGTTCCAAACTGTGCCTATGGATTATACAGTAACAGCCTGCTCCACATGCTTTACTATGATTATGGGTTCTTCTGTGCTGCCAATCACTGATGTACCCATAATCACAGTGAAGAAGGCCCCTCTGGGGTTATAAGCAGAATAATGACTATCCTGATAACAGATGTCACTCCCCCGTCTGTTATAGTCCCATCTACTATAAAACAAAATTCATAAATGGCAAGGGACGACGCCTCAATCCATCTGGGATTCGTGGGTTTAACATGAAGAATTTTAGGGACCTCCTGATTTTCGTACTGCGTAAAAGCTGGTGAAAGAAACACGACCTGGCAGTGCCGTTTCATCTAAGCCATCTTGCAGACTGATCTTAGCTTCCCTGCTAATTTGCGCGATTTGATAGGCCATCTGTGCGTTGAGATGACAGATTCAGAGAGAGCTCACGAGTGGAGGCTGCCAATGAGAGCCGGGTTTACAGCGAGGTGGCTGGGATTCGACTGCACCGCACTGAGAATTCATTCAGTCATTAAAGGGGCACCCCACTGATTCTACACATAACAATCAGATTACTACTTGGGTAGTGTTAAAAGTCGTATAATGGTCTGACAAAGTAACCCTGATGATGTCATAGTGATGCCATCGAGGTTGTCTCAGCTCGACCCAGGAGACTACAAATTTATAACAGAAAGGCTGCGTTGCAAGCTGTGGATGTGGAGTTTGAAAGATGTGTAACCAGGCAGGGAGGTGGGCTCTAACGAGTTGATGCAATTGAGTTGCATTGTGGGAAATGTAGGATCCAGCCTATTCTGAGTTTGACTTGTACTATGGACTACAATTCAGGATGTCTCGGCCTCTGCTGCTTCGATTTTGACTGTTCTTTTTAAAAATCTGTCTCTTGGGGGTCGCCCAGCTTTACGGAAGTGCAGTACTTAATCGCTGGAGTGCTCTTTAAATAACATATTCAGTCACACATTTTCAAATGGAATGAAGTGCTGGGATAAGCCTGTGTGTGCATTATATGACATGCTTCACCCTTAAAACAGTTGGAGGCTAATCACTGCAATAGTTTTCATGCCTTTATGGAAACTGCTGCCTAGAATTTGAGAGTGTATGAAACATCTACATGCTGACACACACACACAAAATATCACCCTGGTTCTTATTTGCCTTTTTAGTTGTGTTTCTCATTCTCCTTTTCTCTCGCTCTGTGTCTCACAAAGGCGCCCATTGTTCACGACAGAATTTCAGTTTGGGGAAAATTGAAAGCAGGTGTGGCTCTGCTTTTTCAACTCGGATGTGGGAGGGACAGGGGTTGTGCCCTCCCCGGCCTGCGAGGTTTCTGTGGGGCCTGTTCCTCATGCTTGACTTCACTGAGTCATGTCACCCGGCGTATTGGCCGGTTCTGGCACTCTTTGCGTCTCCTTCGCTTGTCCATCAGCCAGGTAATCGCTCATTCAGTCAACTATTCGCCTTCACCGTTCACTTTCTTTCTTTCTCACATAGCATGTATCTTACAGTAGACAGCCTTTGCAGGTGAGAGAGAATGTTTACAGCAGCCTCTAGGACTCTTATGCTGTCAATTGACTCTCCAAGAAGTCTCTTCATGATGAATAAAGAGCTCCAATCTCAACTTGATCAACATGGTACTTTTATGTTAAAGCCCCAGAGAAAAGCATGCAATTCCTCTGCTAAATATTACACAGCACAATGTCTTCAACTGCTAGTTTTAGTCTCTAAGGGGCTGTATTTATGTCACTATTGTTCCTTGGAGACAGTTATTGCACATTAGGGGACACTCTGACTTTCCACTTAATGGACTACAGGGTTTGTGTCAAATGACATCATTATGCAAAGTTATACATCTTTATTCCAACATGCACCTCTTTGTGTTTTTTTTAAACCATGCATGCAGAGCGATCTTCCTCTAACTGCGCTACACATGGAACCACATGTGGAGGTTTACATTAGAGGAGGCGTGTTGGCCGTGCATACATGAATGAAAGTGGACGTGGTGTGTGTGTGTGGTTTCGAGTGTCTGGGCCTTAGTCCCAGATGTAGCAGCTCAAAACGGCACGTGGCATTAAACAGAAAGCCCACACTCCAAACATTTACCCTTATATTGAGACTCTCCTCTCTTGACAGGGTGATACATATTTGTGTGTGTGTGGCGTTGGAAGACTTCTGGATTTTATGGGTCTGATACAGACACAAATGATAAAAAAATAAATTAAATATGCTCAGCTGTGGTGATTTGTGTCGATAGAAAAGTTGTGTTGACCTCCATCTTGTCAGTCTACACTTCTATGTATATCATGAGATTAACTGGGGAGCAACAAGCCACGCTTTCTTGTATTTACCTGTATTCTGGTGCTTAGGGACAGCAGAAGAAAGCTGTGAACATCACCTCACCACCTGATACAGCAAACATGTTGGCAAACAGTTTCCTACACGTCCAGTAGATACATTATGCAGCAATATTAGCGTTTATTCTGAGTCGAGCTTGTGTCCACTGTCGAATGTCACGATAACATTCACCACTTGCCTCTAAGTGGGGTCGCGGTTCGAGGTAGCGTAGTGATGCTTTTCATTAGCTAAGTGCAACTCGGGGAGAGGAGCACAGAGCCTTGATTTACTGGGCCTGCTGTCTATAAGGCTGAACACACACACTCACAGAAACACCTACTCGCTTCTTCCTCCACCCTTGGCTCTTAGACCATCCACCCTGTCCCTGTATCCCCCCCCTTTTTTTTTTCCCTCTATCCACTTCCCTACCCCTCTCTTTCTGCCTTTCCACATAACTCTCCTTTCCATTTTCTCCCTCTGGCCTCTCCTGGGAGTCTCCCCCAACACGACACAGAGGACTTGTGATTTCTCCGTTTTCCGTGTCGGCTTGTCTTTTGGATGGCTGCTTTCATATGTCTAAAATTCTGGGTGAAAAACGCAGCTTTCTTTAAAGATCCACACCCTCAAAAGTGACCCCAAATGCACATGATTATGGTGTCGGTAATTATTTTGAAAATATCATCTGGCCTGAACTTTTAAGAAGATTTGAGCGTGACCGTTGTTTGGTTTTCTTCATGCTGGTCCAGGGGTGTCTTGTCTTGATTTTTTTTCACGACACCCTTGGTGATAAATGACCGTTACTTCGGTGTTTGAACTTCCTGTGTGCTCTGGCTCGCCACATTGCATTGGGAAAGATACTCAATACAGATTGCATCTTTTTATATTTCTCCTGCAGGCTCATATTTATTCAAAAGGCAGTAGATGTTGTTCAGGAAACGCTGCATGCCCGGTAAGTTTTCGGAGCATACAAAAAATGTAAATGCTTTCACGAACATATGCTGAAAGAAGAAAGTTGCTGATTTAACTTTTTCCTGGATGTTCTTTTCCTGGCAAAAGCTAAGCTGTTTCCTTGACATGAACAGCGGGATGGAAGTTGTTTTGTACCAGATTAAAAAATCTGTCATGGATGGTTTAGAAACTGATGGCATTCATTAGTGAATTGGCTTTCGGATTACATGTCTAATAGTGAGCTTTACTAGCATCTTTGCTTAAAAGAAAATGAGGCCCAGTGTGTGTGTGTGTGTGAGCCCATGAAACTCTCAGGGTCATTTCCACCGTGGAAGGTACAAACTAAGTATGATCCCTGTTTTTCTCTTTGTTGATTACTCGCCATTTAAGCTGCTGAGGCCCCTTTCCCTCTTTCTCTGAAAAAAAGCCCTGAATCCCAGATGCTACATGGCAGCCATCCAAGAACCATTTGCACTCCTGTTGTGGCGATACTCACTGTGGGCCTGTATGCCAGGGTGTGCATGCATGTTTATACCTGTGTGTGTGTGTGTGTGTGTGTGACTTCATGGTTGTATGTTTATTCTCTCTTTTTTTTTTTTTTTATCCTTCCTCATCCATCATTGCTTGACAGAACACGCTGACCCCAGTTGCCGTGGCAGCCAGGTAACCATGGCTCCTGCCTGTGACACAGCTGCCTGCATCTGATTGGTTTAGCCGGCGGCTTTCTGCCAGGTCATCTTTAACATCAGGGCTGTAGAGTGGCACTAAGGTGCTTCAGCCACTATTTTTAAACACAGTTAACCCCACACTGCAAAAGATGTCCATCTTAGCCAGTTATTTAGGTTCGTGTTTTTGTTTTCGCCAACTTTTTATTAAGATCTAGCCCAACTTCTCGACACAATTTTTACTTTTTCCACATTTACCTTTGTCGTTAATCCAGTTTTGTATGTTTTTTTTCTGCTGACATTGCTGGATGACGTACAAAAGCTGGTGTGGTCCAGTGAGTAACAAGAAAAATGACAATATTTAAAAATAGTTAAAGAATTCCAAAATATTTGTTCTTGGAACCAAATAATGGCAAATGTTTCCACATACAATTGCAAGAAATGTATAAAAAAATTTTTAATTAACTAGAATATTCATGAATACTAAATTAGATGAAGAGTATTGTCAGGGCATGTTTGACCATCAGTAGCTGGTAAAAATGCTTTTAATACAAAAGTCAGTGGGTAAACTCTGTCATTTTTGGGTTTAGCCTTATTACAAACATTTTTAATAGTTTCAGTGGTCAAAAAAGGTTTACATTTTACACTGCTTTTGTTTGATTTTGTCTCCCGTTGAATTTTGAACTCGTCCATCTCTGCAGTCCTCCAATAATCCCGATGCGTATCGGTCAGCTCAGATTACATCCCTTCACTTTAATGAAATGTGCGTGCGGTCTGTGTTTAAACCTGAGCTGCTGTTCAATATATCAGGCAGCTCATGAGAGAAAAATGCCGTTCAATGTTAATGAGATGGATGGCGGATGGATTTTTTTTTTTTGCTGGGGGGGGGTTGTTTTACATGAATTATCAGCATGCATGTAGCATATATTTGTTTGAAGCTAACTGTTATAACATGCTGCGCCTGGCTCTGAGCAGCCAAGGTCAGCCATGATTCCTCTCTGGAGCTTATAGCGAGCGTGTCACAGTGTGACAAAAGTCATTAAGATTTAGGGAGATAGCAGAGCGGAAAACGCTGAGAAATACACTTTTCGTAAAAGCTTCGAGCCAAATTGACTGCGGCGCACACACACACACACACACACACACACACACACACACACACACACACACACACAGAGAGAGAAAGAAACCAGAAAATGAGCTCAAAGACGACGAAGCAAAGGACTACACAGCTTAGTCTTCATCACACCTGGAGCACTTTCGTAGTTGCAGTAGTTCTGGTTGTTGCAGTAGTGATCGTAATTAGTTGTAGTAGTAATTGTAGTCTTGCATCCAAAGGTTTGGCCGGTGCCTTGCACGTATAATACCATCTGTGTGCGTGTATATGTGTGTGCATGACTGAGTGTGAGGGCCACTGTAAAGATCTTTGGATATAAGCACTATATAAATGTAGTCCATTTACCTTTTTGGATGGAGTTTCTGTGATTACTGCAGCCATTCTGGAAGAATTCTGATGCCATTTGCAATCTCTCGGGGTGTTTGAATTTGTTGAAGTTAAAGATACGTTTAGTGAAATCTGAAGTTTGAGTGCAGCTGGCATTTTTTTCTTCTTAGGCAACCATGAAAGCTGAAATTAACAGCAGCGGGGAGAGGCATGTTGACATGAGTTGACAGAATGTAGCCTGATGGCGATTCATGCGATTTGTTTGCTGCTGAATGCCAACAAATTTGCTGTCACGTTACTTTGATAAAAAAGCCTTTCAAATCTTTGGTAAATTTGTTACACTCTTAAGTTCCTGTGTGGCACTAGATGGTCGTTTTTGTCAAATAAGCTCTCCTGTAGAAAACCCATCGAGTTGCATGTGCTAGTGGAACAGGGGATGGTTAAGTTTTATAGGTGTACGTTTAGATTTGGTTTTCTGGGATTTTAATTGGTGCAAATTGGCGAGGGTTAGCCTGAAAGTAAGCACTGCAGAATATTGACATAGCTGGAAGAAAATTGGCTTGTTGGCATTGAGGTTTTACTTTGTTCACTTTCTGGAGATGATTTTATTTGGGAAGCGACGCAGATTTTACAAGGCCTCTTCCATTTTCAGGGATCATGAGAAATTGGAATCACTCTCAGATGATTTGTGGGATTGGTTGAATTTGTCTTACTTATTCTATCCTTTCTATGTGATAGTTGGAGCAAAGGTGTCTATAAAACACTGTTTTTAATAAAGAGCACCGAGATTTACAGCCCGGTCGGAGCCCAGCCCGGACCAGCCCAGCTGCACAAATACACAGAGGAAATGACATCATCATTATGATTCACAGAGGACGGTGTTCAGACACAGGGTTGGTGGGAAAAGAGAGATCGGGAGAGAGGAGAGGAGAATGAGGGTGTCTGAGGGTGAGCAACAAGAACGAAACTGTCAGACGAAATGGGCAAATGTTGATTTTTAGCGGAACGTCCTCACTGTCATTTTTATCCAGTGAATTTGACCTTCAGGTTGAGAGAAAGTATCAAACTAACCCAAAATACCTTATGCAGTAGAATACAACCTGATCAGCCTACCAACGCGACTTGGAACTGTTTCATAAATGACTAGAAAAAATCATTTGAAGATGCTCTGCAGCATTATTTAATGTCAGGTTGAGCTGCATTAAGAGTTAAGGCACCTAATCCTAGTGACCCAGTTACAGTATCCGTGGCTGCATGTTGTGTGCTGCAGGTTAAACTAATCAAATCAACACTGAGTAATGTGCAGCTGTTTGAAGGGGAAATCACATTTTAATATAGCGGTGCTTTGAAAGATGTCGCAACATGTCAGGAATACATGAGATAAGTCGTGGAATACATTTTTTTCAAAGGTCTTTGGGCATCATCATCATCATCATCATCATCTGTTTTCCAATATCTTCGCTTTGAGGGAGACGAGAACCGTGTGCACTTCTCCTTCGTCACTGCTCTGCTCGGGTTTGGGTGCAGTTTCTAGAGCTGTTGTGTCCTCGGGCTGGTCTGAGAAATGTTCCAGCATCTCGAACACACACACACACACACACACACGCATACAGTACAGTATGAACACACATACAGGCGTACATCATTCCTAGAGGTTTTGAGGTTGTTGGCTGCTGTGAGGCTTTTTTCTCTCACTCTCTCTCCTCTTCATCATTAATTAGTCATTTAATTAGTGAACTTCAAAGTGAAAACATCCTCTGCTGGTGGGCGGACTATGTTGGTGTGTGTGTGCGTGTGCAACATTGTGACACAAAATAGTTCTGAAAGTGTGTGATTATGTGGCATCTTTTTGGTCTCTCTTCAGATGGGTTTAAGCATGGCTGCAATTAATGATTATCCTTTTTAAATAGTTTCTTTTGACCAATCGGCCCATCAGCTAGTCGAGAAAATATCAGACGATGGTGAAGAAAAATATCCATTACAGTCTCTCGGAGCCCAAAGTGGCACGTTAGAATTGCTTGTTTTGTCCAAACGACAGTCCAAAACTGAAAGAAATTTTGTTTAGTGATCTGGCACAGAGAAATGCAAAGTTCTATCACAGTAAGAACTTGTAAGTAATAAATGAACACGAGCTGGTCTTTCTTTAGGGAAGAAAGAAAAGAAAATCATCTAAGCCGAAGTCGGGGGGGGGGAAGAACAACACTCACTATAACAAAGTCGCAAGCGAACGGGTCATCTGAAACCACATGTCATCCAAGACTGCGCTGGGGGGGGGGGGGGGGGGGGGGGGGGGGGGGGCCGGGGGCGGGGGGCGGGCGGGGGGCGGGGGGGGGGGGGGGGGGGGGGGGGGCGGGGGCGGGGGGGGGGGGGGGGGGGGGGGGGGGGGGGGGGGGGGGGG
>JAVQJF010051946.1:0-13388 GCA_036023855.1 Gadopsis marmoratus | reverse complement strand
AAGACTTTCCTCTGTGATAAAGCTTATAGCAGGGCTGACTCAGGTGAGCCCTGAGCCCCCCCTTAGTTATGCTGCTATAGGCCTAGACTGCCGGGAGACATCCCATGATGCACTGAGCTCTTTCTTTCTCTCTCGATCTGGTTCTGCACAGTCTGGATGAACACAGGTCTGGTCCAGTGGATGCTGACCGCCTGCTGCTGCTACAGTTATTATTAGTGTAGCTGTTGTTGTCCTGCTAAAATTATTGGTTATTTATTTTAACATCAGTAACATTGTAGCTGCCATTGCTTTATATCTGTATGTGGAATTGTACTGTGCTGCTGTGTGTTCTCTTTCATCCTGCTCTCACTCTACCCCCGTATATAAGACATACAGAGGATTGAAATTGTGTTACTTTCTCAAAACCTTGGTGAAAACAACAAGCTAAACAAACAAACTAAAAACAAACAAGGCATAGCATAAAAACACCCAATTTAAAAATGGATAAAACGCAGCATGAGACCCATAACACATTTAAATATGTGAGTTTGGATTATGCAAAGTACCTGCGCAAATGTATATGATAAAGGAGTCCTTGATGACTTTTCAGGAGTCCCGTTAGGAGGTTGTAAAGATGCTATTGTCCCAAAATACAAATGAACCTCTCTGCTCACAGCTAGGTATGTCCCTGTAGCACCCTCTACAGGCTGCAGAGTTCAATACGAGACCATCCTGATGATTTCTCTCTTCTGAGAGTCTGATCAGTCATGGAGCTAAAAATATAAATCTGTCCTGAGGAGGGTTCTAGAGGAAAGACTCTGGAGTCATTCAGGTGTAAAGGGTTCGTCCTCTGGAGAGCAGGAAGGAGATTTGTATGACTGATTATCAGATAAGTAGATTGAACTGACTGGCTGCCGTTTCTCTTCAGGCTGCGTAAAGGAATCAACATCCTGATTTCCACTCCAGGACGTCTGGTGGATCACATCAAGAACACTCTGAACATCGCCTTCAGTGCTGTCCGCTGGCTGATCCTGGACGAGGCTGACCGGTAACTCACACCTTTATCACCGCTTCAGCTTCACCGTTACGCTTTTCAACATTTCAGCAGTAAAGTGTGTCAACACATAGAAACAGTGTTTTAAACAGGATGGAGCGTCTCAGTGAGACAGACATGTCAGGTAAGCGTCGTCTCTTATTAAGGAAAGACTGATTTTCAGCACAAGCAGGTCAAACGGAAGAGGACCAAGACTCGAGCCCTGAGGAACTCCATGTCCCTTCTTGCAGAGTAGATTATTTTCTGAAAGCGAAGGCAGACTGCTTCAGCATACATGTTGTTTATTGAACAAGTTGTCTGGGAGCTCTTTCTGCACCCTGTCAATGATCTGCACTCAGTTTATTAATGATATCTTTAGACCTTCATCCAGCATAATGTGTGTGTGTTCAGGACGTTGGACCTGGGTTTTGAGAAGGATCTGACCATCATATTAAACAGTCTGAACTCTACAGGCCCAAGCAGACAGAACGTCCTGCTGTCTGCCACAATCACTCACGGTAACTCCTTCCTGCTGGAACAAAATGATGCATGTTGTTATTTTTCTATCTCTTTTGTCCTTTCGGGTCACAGTACTTCCTGTACGATATACTTTATGTTGTTGTGGCTGCAGCTCAGCAGGATCTTTGGTCTCAGGAACCAGTTTAACTTCCTGCTGTGTTTCAGGAGTTACTCGGTTAGCAGATGTTTGTCTTAGTGACCCAGTCAACATCCACGTGTCTGGCCCCGCCTCCTCTGACCTCACCACCACCAGCTCTGCTGTGACCTCTGACCCCAGCACAGCCAGCAAATCAGAGAGCTTTGCTGTACCAGAGGCTTTGAAGCAGTTTGTGGTGGTGGTTCCCAGTAAGGTCAGACTGGTCTGTCTTGCTGCGTTCATACTGGAGAAATGCAAGGTAAAGAAAATAAATCAATATTTGTAATATGATTATTCAGTTTAGACTGTGTGTGTGTGTGTGTGTGTGTGTTCAAAACCCAAAAACATTAATTTAATTATTAAAAAGCTGGGACAAGGAAACATTTGGGTATTTCTGTTTAATTACTGCTGATTTGCTGACTGTCAAAATATTTGCTTAATTATTTTTCTGTCCATCAATTAATTGATTATTTCAGTCCAAATATTCGCCACAGGCTAGTCCAGTTTTTGTCATATTGTTCAGATCAGGGAAATGTCTCAGGTGATTTTGAGGTCCAGCAGCCTGATTGGCTGACAGCCTGTTGTCTTTCAGTTTTCTCAGAACAACAAACTCATCGTCTTCGTCTCGAGCTGCGAGGGCGTCGAGTTCCTCCACTGGCTCTTCGCCTCTGTCCTCTCCGGTCCCTTGACCAATGAGAAGCCCCGGCTCAGCTTTCTGCGTCTCCATGGCAACATGAAGCAGGAGGTAAGCCCGCCACCTGCTGTCTGAAGATGATGCAGCGTGTTTTCAGGATCAGCCGCCACTCACTGTGGCTGTGTTTGTTTTTTTGTCCAGGAACGTTCAGAGGTCTTCCAGCAGTTCTCACTGTCTCAGTGTGGAGTCCTGCTGTGTACGGTCAGTGTGCCTGTCTCACCCCCTGCTGTCTGTGTGCCTGTCTCACTGTCATTATGCAGCATGTACAACATGAGTGACTGTATGTTGGGATGTGTGTATTCTGTGTATTCAGGATGTGGCAGCTCGAGGTCTGGACCTTCCTCAGGTCACCTGGATCGTTCAGGTATTTACTGCAGCAGAGACCCTTTTAATATGAAGTCATGTTTAAATCCAACATCTGGTCTCAGCGATTCAGCAGAAGCCGGTGAACACATTCAAGATTTCACAATGATAAAGCACACCTTTATTACTGTTAGCATTCTTCCTGCAGGTGTTCAGGTGATTTGTTAATAATAGATCTTTAGATCTTTATTATCTAATAATAATAGATCACTATTTAATAATAGTGATCTGACCCCTCAGATTTATTTTGGAGACCCCTTGGCGTGTCCTGAGCCATAGTTTGGACTACAGTTAGGACATGAAAGCACCTGCTGTGACCTTTTAACAAGATGAGGAAGCATCGAAGATCAGGGTTTCTGATCCGATCAGTAGTTCAGATCATAAACTAGACCTGTTGGACACTAGTGTCTGTCTGTGGGCCCAGTGTACCTGTTCAGTAATCCATCCAGGATTCTACACAACAATACTACAGTTAATCCTTGCTTGCAGTACACTCCTCCGACGGCAGCTGCAGAGTACGTTCATCGTGTCGGTCGGACGGCTCGTATCGGAGGAAGAGGAAGCAGCCTCATCTTCCTCACTCCTGCTGAGACCGCCTTTGTCAGCGAGCTGGCCAATTACAAAATCAGGTCTGTTGACTGACACTGTTAGTCTAGTGTTTCTGACGGTCCACTTCCTGGTTTTGACTGTGGGGCTCTTTTTGTGTTTTAGCCTATCAGAGATGAAGCTGCTGGACATCCTGTCCAGTCTGATGATGGACGACCTCTACAAGGGGCGGGGCAAATACCACAGCAAGGTGAGACAACTGAGCTAAAGCCCCTTTAGCTCAACCTGAGCTAAAGGGGCTTGAGATGTCTTTTGGGCAACTTGGAGGGTTTTCAGGTTTTTCATTGAGGTTGTAAAGATTGTTCAGGGTCTCTCTGGGGAGTATTTGGAGGATTCAGGTTTGAAGGGGCTTCTGGCATCATTTCACAGTGAACTCCAGGAGACATTGAGATGGGGTTCCATGGATCTTTAAAGGGTTTCATCAAGTGGCTTGAGAGGCTTGAAAAATGCAGAGTCTGCGGTGTTCTGCTCTCTGGAGCTGAAGGACCTCTGTGATGTTCGTGTCTCCACACAGACTCCGACTGTCAGAACAGACTCAAGATCGATCTTTCTCTCATATGTATATATATATGTATGTATGTATATGTGTGTGTATATATATATATATACACACACACACTGTACATATACATGGAACAAATGCTGCAGCTGCGACGTTGTGACGCCGAGATGAATGCGTGTAATTGGTGGCCGTTATTCGTTTTTCAGTCCAACTTCCTCACCGTGAACATCCCGCGCACGCGGCCTCCGCTTGCTGTTGCGTCGCAAAGTAACTGTGCAGCGTCTCCGCACATTCTGCGCACATTCTGACACCTCTGGGTGTCCAGCTGCTGCTCGACCTGTCTCCGTTTGCGAAACGTCTCTCTGAAAAGTCCAAAGTGTTTTGTGATTTCTGTTTGCTGCAACTTAACAAACTCCTCTCCTCCCCTCGTTTATTCCCTTTGAGTAAAGTCGACTTTGCGCTGCTCACTGTGCGCCATTTTATTTATTTTACGTTGTTGACATAGAAGGGGTTTTTTTGTTTAGTTTTTTTTTACAGCAGGACATTAAAACTGAACTGTACCCGTGACGTTAAAACTCTACAAAGAGTTTTAAACACGCTGTTCTATCTACAAGACACCTGTGCACCAACAACACTATCATCAGTATTAACATTTGATCTTTTTGCTGCTTTGTGCTGAAAGTGGCCCAGCATTTAAATCCATATTTTATCGCTATAAAAAATAAAGCACATTTATTATTATCTTTAAAAAGGCCAGGCGGTATTATGCTGCCACGTGTGTGTGAATAATATTTCTTGGGACATATTTAGGCCGTTGCATGTGTGTGTGTGTGTGTTTTATTGCAGCAGAGACTGCAGGGACGACACAAATAAAATCATCTGGACAAAATTAAATTAAAAAATAAATATATATATATATATATATATATATATATATATTTCGATTTAAAGAAATTAAAAACGTATTAGTGATTGCATTGTTTCTCCCACGGATCGAAAGAAGCCTCCTGCTATTTAAACACTAATCTCATTTCACACTCCTGCAGCACAGTGACGTTGACTCTGACACTCTTCTGCCTTTCTTCCTGTGTCTCTGCCCCAGTCGACCAAATCAATTACTAGCACGAGACCTGGCGTTGTAACAGAACGCAACGTGAATAATCAATGCCCCGAATTAATGTGGCCGGATGCATCGGAAAGAAAATAAAACAGGAGCCAAACAACAGCAACGTTAACGACGATGCTGCTGCTGCTGCTGATGATGGTGGTGATGATGGTGGTGATGATGTTAGACACCTGACAACCTGAGTGTGAGACAGAAGCACCGATGAACCATCGCACGAAGATCCGCCTGCCCTCATCTGCTGTGGCACATTCAAATTCTTTTTAATTTCCTGACAAAAACCCACGCGGCAGCAGGCAAATGTCTCACCTGCGTTCGTCTGCAGCGTGTGGCCTGCTGCACGCACACACGCACGCACACACGCACACACACGCACACACACACACACACGCACACACACACACACACACACACACTCCTACCTGAATATATTTCTCAGCAGTGTGTTTTGTTTTTGTTTTTTTGTTGTTGTAATTTTTCTAAATGAATTCAGAGACGCGTCCGTCTGACGTTATATTTAACATCTGCCGCGACGCCGCATCCTTCTCACGCAGTTGGGCAACAATTCAGACGCGCCGCCGCTCCCTAAAAAATGAAACGAGGCCAAAAGAATAGACGGAGCGCAGCAAAAACATCTGCCTCCGCCGGGTCGGGGCCGCACGACGCCGCAGCAGCTGCGGGAAACTTTGCGCTGCTGGCGGGTGAATCGCACTGTTGCTCCCCTGTTGGCCCGCGGTGGTGGAACCCGACGTCGCCGCGCGAATAACGTTGCCGTCGATCACATCTGGATGGACGCAAATCCGCTGGAGTCGCCCGCAGAGGAGCCGACGACGCGCCGCCGGCGCAGTGCGACCTGGGGCCAGTTTCACCTGCAGGAGTCAAACATCACACGAGGGGGAAACCTTTTTAAATGTCTAGACGACGACTGGGGGGGTTTAATGTTTTTTGTTGTCGTCTTGTTTTTGTTTTTTTTAATTTTTTAAATGATTTTTTTTGTTGCAACATTAGTTGGGTGTGATAGTTTTCTTTTGGAATAAATTAAACATTCCAAAATACTGCTGCAGGGATATTTTGCTTTTCTTAAAAAATAAATAAATAAATTAAAGCTTTTACTTTATTAAGTTCTTCATTTAGAAGTATAGTCTGTGTGTGTGTGTGTGGGTCCTGTATCGATCCTTGCATTTTAAACAGCCTCCTGTTTGCCCTACAACTATATTTTTCATATAAAATGTAAATCTCTGCCTCTGTAATTGGCCCCGCATTCTTTATGCAAATGAAATTATCTGGTGGCCCGAGCGGAAGCAAAAGTGTTTAATTTATGCAAAGACAGGAGCTCGGGGAGGGGTGGGTGCAAAGGTCAAGAAGTCTCTGCAACTTGTCTTGAGTTTCTTTCTTTCTTTTCCCTTTCTTCTCTCTCTCTCTCTCTCTCTCTCAGCCCGGAGTCGGTGCTCATCAGAAGTTTCTAAAAGTTAAACAAGAGTTCTGCCCTTCACCAGCCACACAAGCAGGAGAAGTGAAGTCCTGCGCCTACATGCTGCTACAGGTGGAGCCGGATGGTTTGTTTCAGAGGATTTCATTGCGATAATCTACAGTAACGTAGTGATACAGAGGAGGTTCTGCAGGCTGAGTCGTTTGTTTGTCTCAGCTCACACTGAGGATGTTGCATTTCACTTTTTGTCTATAACAGGACTTTTGCTTTTAACACTCCTGTAATTTATTGACTCCAAAAATGAGTGGAAGTGTGATGATTTGCAATGCATAATCTATTTAATTTCCCCCGGGCACTGGGTGTTCAGTGGCCAACGTGCTGCCACATTATCAGCGTGAAAATAATTGTTTTGACTCCTAATATAGATTTCTAATGCCGAAAGTTGGCACAGTGTAAAAGTCACCTTTTCCTGAACATTTTGAACGATTGCTAGTTTCAAATAATTGTAAGTTGGTAAGTAAATAAATAGGAAACTTCACAAGTCTCCATGAGTCACAATCTCTTCTTTTTATTGTTTTCCGCCTGCAGTTTTCTAATTTAAGGCTGTAAAACACGTGCAGGGTGACACATCTCCCTTGTCCCAATTTAAAAGAAGGAGCGTTCACATCAAAAACACACACAAACAGAAACGTGAACAAGACAAGGCCTACGCAACACACATGCAGTCCCGGGCCTGTACTGTTATCACTTCACACTCCCTCATCGACCAAATGACACACAGCAGGAGTTACTACGGCTACCAAACTACACAGCGCACCTCACAAGCTGCCCGTGACCCTGCCTATGTCAGCTTCCGGTCTGATTCTGCCGCCGCCTCCACCTCTCCCATGCAGAAACACTGGCAAACACGCAGCGCACCCGCTCAGAGCGCCTCGACACAAACATACAAATAAGCAAGTCTGCCTTCCTTCTTCCTGCTTCCTCTGCTACACCCTCCCTCCCTCCCTCTTGACCTCCACACTTTCTGGCTCCTTCTCGGAAAAGCCTGTCTCGGAAAACCTTGGCGTGCATCTTAAGAACTCCCTCACTGCACGCTGCTTAACACGGGCACTTGCTGATAAAAATACAGTTTAAAAAGCCTCCATATTGATCACACAAACACACACTGAGCTATTTTCTGCTACGCTAATGCATGCTTTTTGCGTCGGCCTGTCAGCCTCACAGTGTGTGTGTGTGTGTGTGTAAATGTGTGTGTCTCACAGCCGAAAAGTGTGTGCCAGTCTCTCCAGCCAGTCAGTCAGTGTAACTCGGTGGGGGATCAAAGGCAGCAGGGTTTCTCTTTTTTTCCTTCCTCGGTTTTCCAGTCAGGTTGCCCCCTCCTCCCCCCCCCACCTTTGCATACCCCCCCCCCCCTTCCTCCTCCTCCTCCTCCTCTTCTCTTGCATCACTCTTCCCTCTCTCCTCCTCTTCCCCAATCATTCCCTGATTTTCCTTCGCCGCTCGGCTGTTAAATCCACTCTGCATCCTTTTCTCACTCTTGGCCGCGGCTGCTGCTTCCTCTCCGCCCGTCCGAGTGCTGTGTGCAGCCTCGTCCGCCTCTCTTTCACTCCCTCTCTCCCTCTCCCTCTCCCTTCTCTCTTTAATCAGCATGTTAATAAGAAAGGTAACTAATCAATACATTCAATGGCCTGGCTTGGCGATTGATACCATCTCCATCCACCTCCCCCTCGCTCGCCGCTGCTAAACACACACACACAAACACAGAGCTGGAGGACTGTCTCGGGCGGAGGGGCCCTCTGTGGTAATTTAGTCCAGTCACTTTATTTAGAAAGCACATTTTAAATTAGCGAAAGTTGACCAGCGTGATGTAAGAATTTTCCACACCGGTCCAAGGTTAATAAATCCGCCGTGTGAGAAGAAGCAACACTGGTGTATAGTTACACACATTGTGGCGTACAGATAGTGACGCGGGTCCAAATGCAGAGGGATAACAATCGTCTTTGAGGTACGACTTAAAGGTTTCAACTGTGGGGGCACTCCCAATACTTAGAGGGAGGCTGTTCCACACTCTTGGAGACAGCAAAGGCTCGATTCCCTTTGCAGCGAGACCGTCCTCTCCACAGAGAAACAATGGCATTGATCATTTGTTCAAATGACCAAAAAGACCTTGTATATGTGGGACAACCTACTGATTTTGTCGTGTTGAGGACCTGTTGGACGACAGAGAGATTTGAGTGCTGAAAAGATACGCGATGCCGTCGAGCGTCTAAAAAGCCAAAGGTTTTAAGATTTTAAAATCGATTCTATGCTGCACTGAAGTACAAGCACCAGCATTATGAACGCGTTGCGGCTTGGACAAGGAGGACAGACTAATACCAACAAGGAACAAAGTTTATACTGAAATACCACGTACAGTCGCATTGGCCCTGAGAAACAACGGCGTGGTTAACGTCCTCCAGATCGTGGGACGAGAGCAAAGACTTGATATTTGGGAATTGTCCGCGGACTGAACTGTCAAATTGATTTGCGTCTCACAGCTGAGATCAGAATCAGAAATGGTCACGGCCCTTTTTGTAAGACACTGTCATTTCCCAAATATTTGGGACACGGCTCTGTTCGTACTTTTGCGAACAGAGCCGGGCCCCTAAATCCTCCCATTTGAAAATTTTGGTTGCCAGCTGCTGTTAAAGGTATGCGGATATTTGGCCTGGGAGGTCCGTGCAGCCCTTTAGGGCAGGAGATAGTTTGGAGTCACAAGGGAAGGGAATATTTAAGAGCTGAATACTCGCACAGCTTAGGGCTGCAAACACAGAAACATCTCGCCTTGTACCAAAGCAAACATCCACTTCCATCTCCCTGTCTCTCTCTCTCTCTCTCTACCTCTCTCTCACCCCAATATTATTAATAGATAGGAGGGAGGAAAACACACAAGCACACATTGAGACACGCAAGTCCATCCTCCTCGGGACATGGAACTCCAACAGACATGAAAACGCTCAGGCTCCTTCTGAGGAGGACATGAGAGGCATGGCACAGGATGAAGGGAAATCCTTCATACAGAAAGAACACAGGCAACAGCCAGAATGCAAGGTGGCCTTTCAGGGCCGACTGGATGGGTTTCTCCCCGTGACCCTCAACCCAACACACACACACACAGGCAGAAAGCCTCCCACCCCCTCCTGTGCTGCTTTTTTGCCTTCTGGTATCTTCTCTCTCAGTGCAGAGTGATGTAGATCCTTTTACATTTGTCTCCCAGTTTATATCCACCCCTCCCTTCTTCTTCTTCTTCTTTTCCTCCTCCTCCTCCTCCTCCTCCTGCTTCTTCTTCTTTTCTTTTGCCCTCCGTATCATTTTTCACTCGCACAGTGGAACAATCGATATGTAGAAAAGCGCAACGGTATCATGTATCATTGTGGAATATGTGATATAGATTACGGCCAGTTCATGTTTACAGTATTTTTCTTTTGTCTGTGCAGTCAGATGGTGTGTGAGAAGTCTGCATTCACTGAGTGTTTATTCTTGGGTTGAAGGGCTTCACTGGTTGATTATTTAAAACAGAAGGTTGTATAAGCAAAAATATATATATATATATTTTTTTTTTATGAGGATAGGTCTGAGTCATGAGTCATACTTTAATAAAAAGCTGTAAAATGTTCTACCCGCATGCCTGTAATCAGTTTGTAACCCAAGGTGTCATTTTTATATAAGTGTAGATATCTCATTAATGGGAGTAAAAGCAATTCATTTCATACACTGCATTTCATTTTGCAACGAGATTGCATAAATGAACATTTGATTGTCTTGCTAAGATCTCAGCGCTGCATATTTATTTTGACAGCGCTATGACAATACATTTCTCCACCTAATTTTGAATTGAGTAAATTGTACATTTGAGTAAATTGCTTTGGTCGCGTGATGAGAACAGCGGTGTGATTTTACTGTCATTGCGAAAAGACGATAACCCCCCCTTCAAATTTAAGCAATATGTTTTGGCCAATGACTATTTGAATAGCCCTTTGTTTGTCAAATCAATAGTTTCATATATGGTCAACGACCCCTTTGAAATCACACGGGTATTTATCAAGGAATCTATTTTTTGTGGAAATCTCTACGACATGGGACCTGACGCCTCAACGTGGTCTCCATAAAACTGACCTAACAGCTGCTTTCCAATTTTATTTTGCCGTAATGTATGTCATAAACATTCATACAGCTGCTATGCGATTCGCGGACTCTGCATTGATCACAGCCGAGCAGAACAAAGATGGAGAGCAGCGCTCTCCGATCCGATGTTGTGTTTCTATGTTCCTGCTTCGCTCATCTCTCCCTGCGAGCTGAGGTCCAGTTTCATTGCATTATCTGCATGTCCGGAGCGTCCCACAGGGGCTGCAGAATGACCAGTGGCCCCGCTGACCCTCAGAGCTGCTGTCACCCTTCATCACCTTGCTCTCCATCTTGGATGGTGTGGTCACCTAGCAACCGGGGCCAGGGTTCGCCGCTCATGGACCAGAGGCTATTGGGAAATCAATCGATACGCCTCGGCCCAACCTAGTGAGCTGCCTGCCTGGCTGGCTGACTCCCCTCCTCCTCCTCCTCCTCCTCTCCGTCCCTACCCTACTTACACTCCTCCTCCCCCTCTCCCTTGTTATGTCCAAATGAAGACGATGCAGTTCTCACTTTTCCACACCTCGCTGTATGTGGATATCCTGTTACAGGACAAGAAATGCCTCTGCTTGCCAGTGGTTTGCAGCTCTCGAGGCTGATGTATCTGTCCTGTCAACTGGCCTCCATTTCCACCAATGTTTAGATTGAGAGGCGGAGAGACTGCAATTAATCAAATTTCAGAAGACGATTTCTTCCTATCATGGTATCGGCCACGAAGAAGTGCTGACCAAAGATTACACTGGCGCACAGCTGCAGCCCGCCCCATCCCTCCACCACGTTTATGAATTTCTTTCAGCACATTGGAGCACTCCGGTGTTTCTGAGCGCAATAACTCCACCACTCCAATCCTCCCTTGGCTCATCCTTTGGATCATTTCCACGCGGGTCTATGTGAATTTAATTAGAAACCTATCAGACATGAACGCAAAGATCACTTTCATTAGCAGAACAATGATGAATGTTAAAGGGATTACAGAATCCCCAAAAATAAAGACAGAGATTTTTTTAAGCTCATAGAAACATCTAGAAGGTCAGCTCTGTTTAGCAGGACCCTCTATTCATTATGGAGGTTCCCCTCCACAACCTTTACAATCAGGCTGGGGTCAGCAACCCTTGATCCCCTCAGACCACATTGGGAGGATGGGCACAATTCGATCACCTTAAACAGTTTAAGACAGAAGGCTCGGGGGGAGAAAGAGAGGATGATGAAAGGATGGGGGAGGATCGAGGGTGGAGGAGGAAGAAAGAAGGGGAGGAGGGGTGAGGTTAGCACTGACAACAAACCCGTGCTAATCTGTTCCCCGATCAGAGTCATCAAACTGAACAGCTCAGCTAAAAGAGAATCTGGTGGTCCATCTGGGCTGCTGAATGACCCCCTGTGCTCTTCTGCACTTTAGAGGCGAAATTCTATTTAAAAACACCTTTAACCTTTCAGGGACTCCAGTTCAGTAGTACAGTCCTGCAGCTATTTAAACTATAGTCATCTCAGACCCATGGAGCGCAGCTGTAGCTGTATCAGGTGTAGCTATTAAGTGATTAACCGATATCCGTCAAATATCTGACGGGATATGAGATTGACAGAAAAACAACAATTTTCATAATCATTTATCAAACAAAAATGGCAACACATCCTCTGGTTGTAGCATCTCAAATGTTAGGTATGGCTGCTTTTCTGTGTTTAAATTGAGTGTATCTGCACTGCATTGCATTACACAGCAGATGTGCACCACACTTGATGCCAAACAACAACAGGCAGCTGCAGTGCCCCCCCCCGCCACCCCCCGGCCATCTCTCTCTAGATTAGGCTGACATATTTCTTGACTTTTGTTGTTGTCCATCCTGCAACTAAGAAGATGATGCTACCTCTGTTGTGGGGTTTTGCCAGATCCCCAGATGGTCATCTGGCACGTGGCTGGAGGTGGGCTGTGAAATGACCCCCCAGCTGGACACTGTGGCCAGGTCACTGATCTCTGAGCCTCCCCTGACGCCCCCTCCTCCTTCTCCTTTTTAAGGGCCAGCTGCCATCGCAGCAGTCCTATCCTAATGGTGTTGGATCACCCCCCCTCTGCGACCCCCACATCAGCAGATAGCCAGGCCACGGGGAGTGTCCAGCTGCCCTCTCTCCCCTCCCCTCCCCTCCCTGAATCCACTGCCCTTTCACTGGACACAGGAGGGCCTGGAGAGGTGGGGGCAGAGTGTGAAAGGATGAGCTTGTCTGACTTGCACCCCCACCCCAGTAAAAGATAGAAAGAGGGGCAGATGAGAGCAATAGCCACAAGGATGAGCCATGGCCACAGAGGCATGACATTGACACGGACGAAAGAAAAGAACCTTTTAACCATAAAAGTGGAATAGTCGCCTCTGGAAATAGGAGGCGACAGTAAATGTGTTTGTGAGTGCCAGGGTGTCTCATTCATTGTCCCCATTACATGTCCCACAGAGTGCAGGAGAGAAGAGGGGGGGGGCAGGCAGAAGCTAGGCAGAGGGAGGGGGTGATGCTTAAAAGCATCCTCAGTGGCATACGCATACATGCATCCACACGGAAATACTGTATGGTTGTGTGCAGCTAATGTGCTGCTGCTTCCAGAGAGCCCGGTACACTTGGATGACTTGGCATGGACCCACCTGGCGCAGGGGGAGGTACGCCTCTGCTGGGCCGGAGTCTGGCTGCCTACTGAGAGAGGGGGCTTCTGGGTTCGCTTGCCTGGAGTAATGTCGATAAATCAATAGGACACACGTCACTGCAGGCCCAGAGAAGCCACATGAAACTGTCATTGATCGGCATAAGGTGGAGTGTGTGTGTGTGTGTGTGTGTGTGTGTGTGTGTGTGTGTGTGAGGGG